>CABFOQ010009493.1:3686-13735 GCA_900660455.1 Gephyroberyx darwinii | reverse complement strand
AAGTAGCAAAACCACAGGCCATATTTAGGTGGTTTAGAAAGGACACTCCCTTGTACAACAAACAAGTGCTGTAGCTATGGCGATGCCAGCCGAATGCTGCCGGTTTGTCCCCTTCATCTCACTGAAAGCCAGTGGTGGTTATATTGTGTGGATCGAGCTCTCCTGGAAGCATAATGTGCCATTTATACCACAGTGGGTCAAGTAGTTGATGTCAACCTTGGGATGTTCTTGCACAACCTTTGTTAAGCTCCAAAACGTATCAGATACATAGAGTTTCCTGTGGGACTATTAACACCAATGCCTGACACTTATCGTTGTCTGGACCATCAACAGAGGAAACCGACACATTATAAAAGCAGTAACGTGAGAGTCCTGCAAAAGCTTACTGGGTGTCTTTGGAAATAGCCTGGAAACAGGTGGCAAGGCACACAGGCTGCCCCTATGCCATTAGCAACAGAAATAACATTAAAAACAAGGGTCTCATAACTTGCCTCATAACTGAGGGGATAAGCGATCCACCACAGCCACTTTGTCTGTCAGTGAAGGCCACCAAGCGCCTCACATGCATTGTTGGGGATAACGCTCTACTTTGTACTACTACTTTGATTACCTTTTGTCTAATTGGTAACTTAACAAGTTTTTCTCAATTGCAATCCGTTATTAGTTACTTTTTAATATAAGAATGCAATTACTTTGATTTGTCTCATGGTTTCTTTTTTGTTAGCGAAAATAAAACTGAAAATCCCACAGCATGTTGTGCAGACAATATGTTGCTAATTGAAGAAAATGCAATCTAATTCTGCTTGGTATAAAACAATGATGACACCACACTACATGCTACATGCTACGGCATGTTTTTGGAGTGATAAGTACTCTAACAAGTTACTTTTAAAAGTAACTTTCCCCAACACTAGTCAGATGTGTGTATGGGCCACTGAGCAATGTCCCGCTGGAAACAGATTCCCACCAGCTGATGTTTTCCTAGTTATCAGCGTTGGCGAAGGGTTGGTCGAGGTAGCCATGCAGCTGCGAGTGTGTTTCTGGCCCTCTCCGTCACCATGGTCGCACCGTGCACATTCACTCCCCGCGCTGATCCTGTGGCAGTTTGCGACGATCTAAGCACAGACCTGTAATTTGGTCTGGCAATGGGTAGCGTATAATCAACCCCCCAAAAAAGTTATTTTGGACAGCCAAAAACGACCGATGGGGTGATCTGCGGGAAAAGCCAGATGAGTTCACTAACTGGGAAAGGCAAGCGCATGCACTCTGCACTCTTGATCAGAGCAGACGGCAACATCTGTGCAGTCGACGGTGGGGACAGAGCCGCAATGACACTATGGCCATTTCTGTCTGTTCGATATCCCTGAGGGGGCCAGACTAGACAATCCGTGAAAAATACAAGTCTGACTCAACCCACAGTTTTCTTGGCTGTCAAATGATATTCCCTTTCAATTAGTCTTGACATTTCTGATATAGAATTACAGATATTCTGCACAAGCACGGGGAATGTTTGTTGTGTAATTATGAGTGGAAGCCTACGGGGAGCGGCTGCTTGTAATGACGATAAATACCGTTTGTCTAGTGCTTCCCCTGCATGGGGAGAAACTCTCGAAGCACTCAGCCACAAATTGCTAATTCTAACCTGTTCCTCAAGTCTTTCATTTGCTTTTACTCAAACGTATTTGACGTTGTGTTCCTTTGGGCTAGCCCACAGTTGCAAACTTACAAGACTTTGGCAAAGCCAGGGCAGCATGTTGAGACCAAATTGTATAGGAATACGTTAGTTAATGTAAGCTTACATCATGAAATTAACGGAGGCTTTAAATAGTTTAAAACAATATTCATTTTGTGCTGCTAGTTCAATGTAAATCAATATAGTGTGTATCAATGTCCTTCTGGGTTATCTAGCTTTCATTTGCAAGAAAAAAGGGTTTTCTCAGTTAATGCTCTGGTGAAAAGAGACTTGGATGCTGAATCTGACTTGGAAGCATAAACAAAATACTCCCCGACAGATTTATCACACTTCCAGTAGTCTTACTTACAGCATATTGACATAATTGAAGTTCCATGACTGCTTAAAACAGCACTGGTGGGTTTCAGTTATTCATCTAGATTGAGTCTTTATTACTTTAGGAAAAGCATCACCACATAATTAGCACTGGCCCCACGGAGAGGACGTGATAACGTGTCTCGACGGTGGGAACCGGTGCCATCAACACCCGCTTTCCAAATCACCCTCGACAGGCCAGTCCACTTGGAACGAAAAGTCACATTAACTTGAAATGTCACGGTGATTATATACATTTCTGACATCCAACTCAAAACATTTCCCTCAGCCAATGATAATTTAGCTTCCAGCAACAGTGTGAAGACTCACACAGCTGATCGTACTTTGAACGCATTATTGGATGTGACGCGGAAGGCTGAAAAGTTAGTAGTTTGACTCGAGAAGACCTGATTGTTGTAAAACATTGCTTTTTTACTTCACCGACAATTCTCATGCAGTGCTGCAGTCACAGCCGCGTGTCTGTTTTTTCTCTCAGTGTGATGAATGTGGGTGGGAGACGCAGACAGGAACTCCGATCCCCAGTAGACTCTCCTGTAACAACATTCTACCTATCTGGAGAAGCACTATTCAAGCTTTTCTGAGAAACCTCTAACACACAGCAGCTGGAAATGACAAATAATGAAGGACTAGTAATAAGCTTCAGTAGCTAGAAAACTAGTTGAAGCGCTGCTACACTTAAATGGCAGCTGCCCTTTTAGCTGAGTTCATTGTATCCCCCCTTTTGGTAATGTATAATAGTAATAGTTTTTTGTTTTGCATATATATATTGCAACAGTTAAGTGTTTTTTTTCTGATGATTATGTAAAGCAAGCTGTTACATGAATGTGCCTTAAACCCTTTTTTTAAGAGAAACAACACAAGTGGGTTTTTTTCCAAGGCAGGAATCAAATTAATTTCACCATCTGGATGCATGAATAGGAGATAGGAGAGAAAAATGTTACACGATGCAAATCCGTTTACCTTGCCTAAACCGTTGTATTTAGCAATCCTTCATGTGAAAAGTAGATATGGGAATGTAGGAAATAGAGAAGTAAGGAGCTGACTTGGCAGTCGACAGGTACTCCCAACACTGAATGTCACTGTTGGGGAAAGCAGCCATTTGCACACATACCTGGAACCTCTTCAAGACCATAACTGGTGCTGTTGGGTTTAAACTGATCGGGTTGCACCTTCATGTTTGGACACAGTACATCTGAGGGAAAAGAGACAATAGTTTGTTTAGTTAGTCGAGCTGGAAGTGAGATTATCCACAGACAGAAAAACATCAAGCTGGATTGTCATTTTGCTCTTTGGGGACCTTAAGGTGAACAAAGGGGAGATGTTTCTGCAGCTTACTGACTTTTTGAAATCTAATTACATGTTGGTTTATTGGTAAGCAGTCTTTCAGAGATTTTATGAGGAGTCGATCAGGTGTATTGTTTTAGGAAGCAGGGGTCTCATTGAAATACACCCTTTGGACTGATATGTGATATGAAGAGTAGTGCCACAGACAGACTGCCCCCACCCCCTGCCCTGTCTGGGTTAAGGGGCAGATGGCTCCAGTAGAGTAGGGGGCACATCAGAGGTAACCGTTTTAGATTTCTACACACGCATATTTCAAAAGCTTGGCCTGTCCAAGCAATGCCAGTGGTGACAGTGAGGAGGTAAAACCATCTGGATGAGTTTACATTGGCAGAAAGTTTTCTTTTTCTGTTTGAGTCAAGATTCCAGCTTTACTACTGAGGAACATGGATAAGAACAGTGTTAGTTTAAGGGAAATAGATACTTGGTTAGAGACTGTGATTGATGTTATTAAAGCTGCACTAGGCAATTACGATGATGTAGAGACGCCCTATTTGCCCAAATTCTGGGCAAACTGGTATGGACGCTTCTCCGCCCACAAATTGAAACTAAAGAGTGAAATCCAAACTGTCTCCTCAACAACCGTGACTGAGCGCTCATCTTTTGCCTCTCTCTCGTCGGGTTTCCTTTTGTAAAGCGTCACAGACCGGCGGGGTTGGTAAAACATGAGCGTGCTGTGGTCAGTTTAATGACGTCACCTTATGATTTCTGGGTTACACTTGTGCTACGTTGAGTAAAGAGGATTATAAGCAAGTTCAGCATGCAAAGTTGCCCAGTGCAGCTTTTAACGTTATGATAATATAGATAAGTTATGGTTTCAGCCTCATTGGAAAGGTGTATAAACTATAGATTTTTTTTTTTTCTGTCAAGACTCTCATTGACTCAATAAATGAGCTGCGTAACAACAACAACCTCCCTGCCCTTTCCACAGCGCAAGGTGCACCCAGTTTAACAAGTTGGTATTGCAGGACGGTTAATGACAACATGACCATCATTACGTGCCGAGTCGGTTTTACAGGGCCGTCTCCTCACTGAATGTTAGTCCAGCAGTTTGTCTGCATGAAATACTATCTGTTGCTGAAATATCATAAAATAGTCAGACACCCAAAGTGCCCTAGTAGATCATGTATCTGACAAACATGCACTATCAAACCCTCTAATTTTCTTAAATCACAGCTATAAAAAATTGTCAAGTCAAAGAGGCTTTTAACCTCTGTTTTATGAGGATGGCTCTGTTGACATGGCTTGTTTTTCTGCACCGTGCATATTGGGGGAAATCCAAGTAGCTAATTTAACTGGAATTGTCATAACTGTCTACTTATCTTATCTACGTTTCACATGGTTTATTTCTGACTGCAGCTGTATGGTTGTTTTTTGTAACTGGTTTGTTTTTGTATGTTGGGTTAGTTTGTTTGGATCTTTTTAAAGTGATAATGGAAGGTCTTTAGATCCCCAAAGGGACACGGTTTATATTGTTTAGAAAGCAAGTCTACCAAAAATTGCATTGTAGAATGAATGAAAGTTCATTACTGTTTTTAAAGACGCTGCTGTAGCTGAACCATGAGACTTAGCATGCTAAATAGCTGAGCTACTCCCTGCACTTGTGGCCCTGAAGCTATAATTTAGGGATCCGCCTGAGAGTTAAAATGGAAGCGATGTAAAGCCTGGCCTTTGGGATTGAACATCTGAAACAGGTCCACAGTATCAGCAGAAAGTCAGTCGCTCCACACCCAGCAACACACCGCAATGAAACTTTAATTATGAATTCCTTCTATTACCTATATGTCGCATTATGCCTTTTAGTTTTTATAACTTCAGTCAGATTCTGGAGTGCCGTGTCGTTGGCGAACATAGGAGTCATGTAAGGTCAAATGTGTAACAATACAACTTGGTTTTCCTATGTGGGGCCATCTAGCACTCTGCTCATCAGTTAGTGTAAGACAAAATAAATAAAAGTGTCCATTTTTAAACATACACAGTAGATTAAAAGGTGAAAACCTTAACATGGACATTGAACTGGCTGTACTGGACCCACTTGAAACATTAGAGCTATAATTTTCAGAGCAAAAATAACTTGCATTGCTCAGTGAGCCAGTTGTGCTGACCACTGACATACTTAGAGACACGCTCATGGTGATTTTAGAGATTACAGAATGAAAACACTGGATAACCATAAAAGTTTTTCCTTCAGTTTAAATTTAGCCAACGATAGCTCGACATGGCATTATGCTCTATAGCTTGCTGTCATGGTTCACGATAATAACCTACTTTATTGGCAGATTCAGAATTGATGGTGTCAAAGAGCAAGGTCAGAGGTTAAGGGCTTCTACAAGCTCCCTTTGCAGCTCAAGTGGTTCAGTATCACTCGACAAGCCCCTTTTAAAAAGAATTAAAGCCTTTAACAGTGTGAATCGCCTCTTCCTTCAGAGGGATAAAGGCCTTTGCCATGTCACACTCGACACTAGAGCCAGATTAAAGTGAGAGTTTAGAGTTTGTCAATGCTTATCTACGCACTAAACCGTGTAATCATGTCATTTCCGCTTCTGTATTTACTGTTTGTGGCAAGGACTTCAGGCATCCTTTTCTTTCCTGTCCGGCTAATTTTAGGTAGGAATTCAAACGCTGGAGTGCAAAGCATCCATCTTCTGCATGAAAACACACACACACATGCTTTTTCACCTCTCCACATAGCTATTGGAGAAAAACAAAACTTATTTTTTAGCATAGTTTAGCCTATTTATTTGTAATGGCTAAAGAAAACAATGCTAGATTATTTTTGGAACCAGTGTGGCTCTGTTGAAAGATTTTCTTTGTGCACTCTGGAAAAACCATTGAGGTCAGGATAGCACAGTGCTACACACCTCCACACCAGAGCAGGAGTCAAAAAGGCAGTTATACCACAGAAATGTCCTGGTTAGAAGACAATTTCTGCTTCGCCCACCTCACACAACTCATAGTCTGTCAGCAGCATGGAAGTAAGGAAGGAGGGTCCCTAGTCAAGAAGAAGCCATGTCATAATATGGCATGCATGTGTAGCGGGTCTTTGGGGTTGGGGTGGGGTTTTGTGGTTAGGGTCTTTGCTTGGTGTATGGTTAGAGGTTAAAATAAGAGTCAAATGTGATTAAATACACACAGAGTGAGGCAGATATACCACTTCAAAAGTAAACTTTGGCATGCAAACTGATTGATGCGTCGGGTGAGCCTGATTGGTCACTTACTCTCACAGAGCCTCCTCCTCAGCCTGCCCCTGATCTTGTCAATGGCGTTGAAGTCCGTCACGTGGAAGACATGGGCATTCTTCGGCTCAGCTCCAATCTCCTCCAGCTCCACTTTGAGTGCCTCCCCAATGCCCACGGCGAACATCCTGATCCCTGCTTTGGCAGCTGCCTTGGAGGGCTCCAGAACATAATCCTGACTTCTGCCATCTGTAAGGAGGATGGCCACCTTCTGAATGCCTCTGGCCGTGGGCCTAGCCCCGTTACGCTCGGTGAAGATGTTGGTGGTGGTGTAGCTGATAGCGTCCCCCGTCATTGTATTTCCCCCCAGGTAGCGTATGTTACGGGCAGCTCGCTTCACATCCTCCAGGGTCTTATATCTCCCCAAGTGGAACTCAGTGGTCGGCCTGTCACTATAGCGAACCACGGCCACCCTCGTCTTGTCCGGTCCGACATCAAAAGACTCCACCAGGTTGGCCACCCACTGCCTGATCTTCTCAAAGTTCTCCTTTCCCACGCTGGAGGATGTATCCAGGATGAACGCCAAGTCATAGTGTACATTCTTACACCCTATAGTAGGTAGATAGGATTTTAAGAAATTCACACATCAGAAAGTTTCCCATAGACGTAAACTCTATGTGTTACCAGTGCTATTTCTGTATGTCCAACCTTGATGGTCTTACCTGCCCTCTGTGCGTCCACTCCCTCTCCTGAGAGAGTTAAGGCCAGGATGACCAAGACCAGGGTAATCCTAAATCCCAGTCGTAATTCCATCTCGGCCTTGGTTTGCTTCTTTTTCGTTTAGGTTATTACCACCATCAAGTTTTCCAATCTGTAGAGAGGTCAGAGGAAAAATGAACAATTCACCAACTGCATACTGTCAATTAAGTTGTCACCACCATTGAAGCCCCCCATTGTTGAACTCTATAAGCTGAACTGTATAGGTATTTTGCAAAGCAAATCTGATGTCTCTATAATAACTGGTTGCAAGACCATTCTTTGCACCTTATCAACACTGAAAAATGAACAGCATTTGTGTTAAAAGTCTCAAACAAGGAAGCCAAAGCGTATAAAGCACTTCCTGTAATACAGGAAGCTTGGAGTAGAAAGTAGGGCTACAATGGCTACATCTTTCATCAGCAAGGAACCAATGAAACTCTGATTTAAAGCTGCATTAGGCAAGATTTTTATATAAAAAGACACCCGTATTATCAGTCTACATCACAAATTGTCAATGCAGCAAGGAAGAGCATCCCATCCACCCTAATTGAGAAACCGAAGTCCTATTTGACCAAATTAATTTCTGGTGTCAGTACTGCCACTGGCAGGAAATCTTTTTCGCCTACAGGAAGTGATGAATCAAAACTTTACTGAAATCAAACTACATGATTTCTGGGTAATGAAGTCCTTCAGCTGTAATCTGCTGTTGTGTTGTTGAGGGCAGACAGGAGTTCTTTGTTTGATTTATTTATGAAATTGTTGTAGTTGTGTGGCACTGACAGAACTCTGTCACATAAACACCAAACTATTCTTACACTTCTTGTACACTAGTGGTTGTGATGCCTGCCATCAAGACTGATGTGTCACTGACCATAGCCATAACATGAACTCGTCCTTACTGGGATGTCTCTTTGCTGGGGTCACTGGGGAAGGGTTGGGAAAATCTGAGTTATGCACAACTTGGAAAGCTATAATATGATTCCCTTATGTTCTTGACTACACTTCACAAACGTTTTGTGCTGTCTGATATTTCCATTGGTTCATTCTACCGATCTGTTTCTTTTCCAAAGGTGAACTGGCATCTAAACCTACAGTCTGCTGTCAGTAATGTACTTGATGGTTTTAGTGGAGGCCATATATTACCATGTGAATTAGAGCTAAGATGTTATCAGGTGATCCAATGACTGTACCGTATTGTTCTTGTGTTCTCTATGTAGTCACTTATAGTATTTCTTCTGTTTTGCTCTTGCACTAATATAGTGAATCTCTTGTGTTTTGGGCTGATCTAATACTTTCAAGCTCTTTTACCATATTTTTAGCATATTTTGGACTTTAGGGGTCTAAGAGAAGGCCAACAAATTGTGAAACTGAAGGTAATAAATTATGACTACAAGTTCATTGCATGATTTTGAAACAGAAAGTGGGTCTAGGAAAAGTCATGGAGGGACAATTCAGTTAAAAAACATCTGATTGTGGCTTTGACTTTCTAGTGTTAAAGCCTGTAAAATAGAGCATTTACTCCAACCTCCTTTGGACTCCGGATGTGTGTAAGTGACCTTATCTGATATCCCATTGGGCTGTTTCAGCTTCTTGGCTTCACTGGTGCTATTAATGAACAGAATAGGCCTACTTGGTGAATTACTGTAATTGCCACTATTAGTGTGCATTTAAAATCTCAGCCCAGCATAGATTCAATGAAAATATTTCTCCACCACCCTCTGAAAGCAGCTAAACAAGATTTTGATTCATGCATTTAATCCTCTTTACTCAGTCTAGCACAAATCTAAGAGATTCTAATTTGTCTCCCTTTCATATCTGATTATATTTAAATATACGTGTCTCCCAGTGCTGTTACATTAATTCACATGGTTTTACAAGCAGATGCAGCATCGGTGTGCTGTTCATTTCCAAGGGAATGACTAAAAACAAGCTGCTTTGCCTCCGTCAGCATCTAAACGTGAGGCCAGATTCTCCTCCTTACAGTGTGGGTCTGTATCATCAGGCCCGTTTCCACTTCCTCTCTCAATGGTTGACCTGGGATTACAATGTAGATGTCTATAACAGAAACCCCCGCGCATCATTCCCAAAATGTAAAAAACAGAACGTTTTTTTTCCATGTGCAGTCCAAGAAAAGAAAAAAAGAGGAAGTGGGTCCAAACGTTCCTCGTGTGATGGAGCATCTAAACAGCATGTGGCAACAAGAGCACTTCTTACCAACAACTACATAAAAATCAAGTATTTTGGAGACACACTTTTCAAAGGAGGATGGCAGTGACATAAATGGTTACATCATTTCTCAGACATGTTTTTATTCTTACCTGGCTTATCAGTCAGCGTTCCTGGAGGTCTTTCTTACTCCCTGCCTCCAGCTCTTGCACCTTAAATCAGCACTGGGGCAGCATCATCCTCAGGTAGCAGTAACCCAAAAATATCCTCCTTTGTCAGGCGCCAGAAATCAAGATTAGATTATTATATAATCCAGGGTGGCAATCCAGTGTACAGTGTTGATTAAAAAGTGAGGTGAGCTTCAGCAACCTTGTGGATGGGTGGATTGAGGGGGAGGAACTACAAGGGGAAAGTGTAGGGTTTCACTGGGGGACGAGGTGGCTTCTGCCGGGCTCTGTGCTGTTGCTCCACTCAGCTCACACATAAAAAAAAAAAAAGGCTGAGAGCCCCAGCCAATTATAGACCCAACTTTCTGGGTA
>CABFOQ010009488.1:3288-17390 GCA_900660455.1 Gephyroberyx darwinii | reverse complement strand
CCTCGTTAAACATTATATATATATATATATATATATATATATATATATAGTATTCATACCATCTTTTCTGTTAACACAGGTTGTGTAAACCTCAGGCATCAGATATAATCCTTGACCCAATGTGCGGGACAGGAGCTATACCGTTGGAGGTAAGACATTTGAATCTTTAGTCAAAAGGGACTGTGTGCTTGTTTTATTTAGTAGGAGAAATGCTACAGTGGAAACATACAGTATCCGTCTTGAGCAATAATTCCATTTTACTAATTGCGCAACGGTTTTCTTTCATCAGGGGGCTATCGAGTTTCATGATTCATTCTACATGGCTGGTGACAACAATGACATGGCAGTTAACCGCACGGTCAATAATATATGTCACATCCAGAAGCGAAGAGAAGACAAAGTCGGGTGAGAGTGTAGACGGCATGAAGAGTGTCTGCTAGAAACACTGAACATCTCATGATGAGTGTTACTGTGCTGTGATTTAATAGCTGTTCTCTTTTGAACAGTGCACCTGGATTGCCCATTGACACAGTGCAGTGGGATCTGTGTCATTTACCCATAAGGACCAGCTCCGTTGACATCATCATCACTGACATGCCCTTTGGGAAGAGGTACCATAACATTGGTGTGGATGGTTGAGTAAATATTACCTAAAAGTAATCACACTGATGGATGCCTCAGATATACCTCTTGGAATCTGCAGTGCCTTCATCCAGTATTCATTCCCCTTGACCTTTTCCACATTTTGCAGTGTTACAGACTGAAATCTGAATGGATTCAACTCTGAATTTAATAATAATCCATAATGTCAAAGTGGATTTTTTTTAAATGTTCAAAATTGTATAACTATAATTGAGTTACAGTGCACTGTACGTCTATCCATACTTACACCTGAAGACTAAAAGTGACTTCATTTGTTTTCTTGAAGAATGGGCTCAAAGAAGAAGAACTGGGACCTTTACCCGTCATGTCTGAGAGAGATGGCCCGTGTGTGCAGACCAGACTCGGGGAAGGCGGTCCTGTTGACTCAGGACAAGAAATGCTTTTCCAAGGTATCGCATTAAAAAATACATTTCCACATAAAATTCATATACAACATAATGCTTTGCATCCTCATGAGCCAGATGAGACCTTGCTAATTACTCACAATAAAAGACATCTCTGGCCACCATCTCCCCAATAACGATTTCACCCTGAAAATCATTCCACGCTCAATGCGTTAAAAAAAAAAAAAAAAAGAACATTTCAAGTTGTTTTCATCCCGAGGTTGCTTGCCAGTACTAATCAGCTTGTAAGCCTTGTTCCTAGCGTAGAAAATTGGCTCACATGTCGGTCAAGGATTCTAGCTGTCTTTGTAAGCAGGATCTCTGCCGTAATTCATTAAATGCATTCTAGTTTTTCTACAGTCACTATGGCTAACGCTGTGGTGCTCCAGAGCTGCTGCTGTTTACCACTGTGCTGTGATGCCATGGCGCCTGTTGCTTGCAGCGCCAATAGAAGCACCCGGCAGCCTTGAAAGGTTTTTGGACCATCAGGGTTTCTGCTGGGCCCCAATTATTACAGGGCTGCCAGTCATGTCGTAACTCGACGACTGACGTCTAGTCTGAATCTCAATGCTGTAAACCTTTACCTCACACAAATGAGTGAGTCACAGTAAGATGACACATTTGTAAATGCTGGTGTTGCTGCTGGGTTTTTTTTTTTTTACTTTTATATGGCCCTTCTATTGGGATTACAAAACCATAGAGGTCTATGTGCTACAAAGCCCATCCATCCTGAGTGGAAATGTTTCATCTCTAAATAAACCCATGACAGTTTGAGTGCTCTAGGACTGATTCAGCTCAGTTATTGCAACACAGAAGATGCTTTTACCAGCAGGATGTGTCTAAGCAAAGAGCTTTTTTACATATAACAAATGTCTCTCACTTGTTATTTTGTCCTGACAAATATATATTTCCTCCAGGCTATATCGAGGATGGGAGGACTGTGGAGGAAGTCGCATACTGTTTGGGTCAACGTAGGGGGTTTACATGCTGGAGTGTACCTCCTCAAGCGGACGGGGGCAGCGTTTGGCCAAACTCCTGAGGATGTCTATGAACCACTTGGAATTGTCAACACAGTGAGGGATGAGAAGGAGGACAAGTCACTTCCTTAAAGGGAAATTCCGGTATTTTTAAATCTGGGCCCTCTTTGTACGTATTTTGCGGTCTAAATGACTAATAGGTACAAAAAGAATTGCTCCGGTAGATTGTCTCAGCCGGCAGCTGCAAAACGGGCTGCTATGGCTGCAACGTAATCCGTTGGGGCAAGTGCGCCGATCAAAGTATGTCCACTAAAAGTGCTTGTTTTTGCCACTGACAGGCTCAGATTGTTATTGGGAGTGTCTTACAATACCTTTGTTTAACCAGAAACAGAAGTCTCACTCATGAGAGGTGAGTTGTTGCAGGAAGAGGTTAAAAAAATGTTTCTGGTTAAACATAGGTCTATCTCTGTAGCAATCCTTTCCGTAATGTCAGACACTTCCAATAACAATCTGAGCCTGTCACTGGCAAAAACAAGCACTTTTAGTGGACATACTTGCCCCTGCGGATTGCGTTGTAGCCATAGCAGCCCGTTTCTACTGGAGCAATCGCAAAACCTTTGTACCTAAAAGTCATTTAGACCCCAAAATATGTACAAATAGGGCCCAGGTTTAAAAGTACCGGAATTACCCTTTAATCCTCACCCTGCTATGACATTATTGAAGCTGTATGTGAGAGGCTATGTAGGATTAACGTTATTTATTCAACTTTAATTGATTTTCCAAGCTGGAATCTCATGCAGCAAGCGGTTTTAGTTTTCCCAAGTCGTGTGTGCCTCGTTTGTATTTTTGACAACTGGTTTATGGGAACAGTGGGGCTAACCAGAAAGAGAAATGCTACTCTTGATGATGTTCAACAGCAGTTTCATAATCCTCACACCTTCTGTTTGAGTGAGGCTGTTCATTTAAGAGTCCGGTTGTTATTCAGGAATTTGCTCAGTGTTATCCCACACTTCTCAGACCCTCTATCGTTTCACAGGGACTGTACTGTACTTGACATTTGCTGAGATTAATAAATGTTTTCAAAATGTCGCAGTTGACGCAGATATTGATGCAACAATGCAGATACTGTTAACCAGTATCCAAACTGGTTTTATTGACAGTAACACTGCACTACACTGATACACCCTGAGTACAACGGGGAAATTGTCCCATTTTGTTGTCAAAATGTTTTTCTTTTCTTACTCTCCAACATTCTTGATTTGCCCACGCAGTTGGTGCGGAAGGCCGAATGTGATATCATGATGTCGGACGTGTGTGTTTGTACGTATGTGTGTTGGTACGTATGTGTGTTGGTACGTGTGTCGACTCACTGTCGGGGCTTGCACAATGGATTTAATTATGTGAATTTTGGCAGGCATTAATGTTTTGCTTCCTTCAGTCCTCTAACACACGAGGTAATGCTTTCAGGGCTTCATAATTGTTGGGTATTCCCAAACGGCAAAAATACAAAGTTCCTTTACTAGCTTCTTCAAAGATATTAGCAAATCCATAAATATATTTAGCTTCTGCAGACACCGTTTTCATATGGATTGTGTCATGGTCTTGACATTGGGATTATAATGGTGTCTTAGTTCAAAATTACGTCGAGGCAGAACCGTGTTATTTTCGAAACTTATGAGCCTTGACTAACAGATCTATTCGGATATAAATGTGCAGGGGCCATAATATCAGCACAAACTAGTATCATCTAAACCCAATTTATCCCGCTTTGTATTTGCAGAATAAGGTTGGCTGCTCTCTAGATAAATTAATTGTAGATATCACAGTAAGTATTATATGTGGAAAAGCAGAAATTATTACTCTTTGAAAATATAATTGATATACCTTTTGCTTTATAAGGTATTAGCGCCCTCGTCAACGCATCACTGAGTATTATTGACGTTGCTAGGCTCCTGTTTGTTTTCTATTATATGACCTGTTGAGAATTTCTAGAGAAATTCAGAGAAATTACCTCAGGTAAAAATGAAAAACCTCTCTTTCGAAGATACTGAAAGAGGTATATAGAACATAACCGGTATAACAGACTAGCGATGTCACACTGGCTAGCCAAGTGGAAAAGGTGACGCCTTGACGTCATGTTTACGAGCGCATAAAGCAGCATGGTAGGTTGGACAGGGAGTCCACAGACGGCCCCTGGGCAGCGGAGACGCACACGTACAGTAAACACGCAATGATTTGGATCACATTTCTCCTCGTGCAAGTTGTCCTCCTATACTTGATTCTCACTCAGCGGTCGAGGTAAGCCTGCCAGTGTTTTACTTTTGTTTCCTTTGGTCAATGTATTATTTCTTATTCTGTAATACTGACCTCTTTTTTTTTACCATGACTTTTTTGTGATTGTTTATGATTGGTTTTCATTATCTTTAGTCATGTTTTGATTTTAATTGTTGATAACCTTAATAACCTTTAGATTTTACATCTACCTGTCGACCTTCTCATGATGAATTTATTGGTGGTTTGAAATCCATTTTAGGCTAATTCTGAGATTAATGAACAATAAGGGGTTTTCTTATCACACCATCCGTCACCCCACCCAGGCAAACCGCATCTATATTAGTTTAGTGGGTTGCTCCAAAGCCATTTAACCCTCCACTCTGTTTGGAATGTGGTTAAACTACTAAACTGTGAAAGAGAAACCACTGATTTTCATAGATGAAGCATGATGTCTTGAGACAATTTTGTAAAATACTAATCCCTATCAATGTTGTAAACTATATACATGGAATCAGCTTACTTATTATAGTTATTGACTTCTAGTCCTAATTGGTAGTTTAGCACACAGCAAAGGAATTAATTGTATTGATAATTGACCATACCTAGGGACTACATGTTTTAGTGTCCCCACCTCCCATACTCATATCAAATCCTTTAAAGAACTTTTAGCCTTTTGTTTATTTGAAAGCACAGCCAAATCACTGCCATTTCTTTCTTTTCTTTTTTTTTAGATCTAAGAGGGAGCCACCTTTAGACAAAGGAGTCATCCCATGGTTAGGCCATGCACTTGAATTTGGAAGAGATGCTGCCAAGTTTTTAAATCGAATGAAGATGAAACATGGCAACATTTTCACGGTGAGAAGAAGAAAACTGATTATCTCCATTCCTGCTGTTTCCTCTGTTGCAATCAAAATAATTGTAACAGAGGAAAGAACCAAGTTGATAAAGTGTGATGACGGGAAGAGGGTAATACATGAGTGTGAATTCTGATTCCTACAATTTCCCACCTATTTTCACTTGTGCATGTTATGAAGTGTAGTCTGGACCAGGCTAGTAGTGTAAAAGCTATGAACTGTAGAATGCATCCTACAGATTTAAGAATGGTGTGATTTGTCCATGTAATGTGTTAAACTGGCTTTTGGCACTGCGAATGATCCACTTTATCATCCTTTGTTTATATAAAACACCACATGTCATATATTATTGGACAGCTTTTAAGTAGCAAATAATTGTCCAAGGGTTTTGATAATCTTTAGAATATTTCAGCCAAATGCCATTAGAAATGCAGGTAACTGTGATGAAGTTGCATTGCAATGTTACATTTTTTTAAACCATTTGAAAATACCAAAAGTGTGGTGATTAGTAGGAGTTAAGAGGTTTATACACACACAAAACATATTCTACACATTTTCAGTATACATGTGTCACATTTGTACTAATGTATTGATCTACAGGTGCGCGCTGCTGGCCGCTATGTGACTGTGCTTCTAGATCCACACTCGTATGACGCAGTCATCAGTGATCCTGTTTCCCTGGACTTCACACGCTATGCACAAGTTCTCATGGACAGGATGTTCAACTTACAGCTCCCCCATCACCACCCTGACAGAGCAAAAGCCATGATGAAACGGTATGTTCCTATTACTTTATAACACTAAATTGAAAACATGTATATTTTCACTGGCTATATTAGAAAATTGCCAGATATTCAAGTTAATGTGGAAAAGAAAATCTAAGGTTTAACCACTGTATGCTTTGTCTGACCAGAGTAGTGGAAGAGTATATCTCGTTAGCAGTCTGTGGAAATCCATCCACTTCTCATTGCTTGATATGTCTGTAATTGAATCTTTCCATGATGGGAATGCTATTGTTCAAGGCCGGCTTTTTCTGTTATTAAATGCAATGTTGCACTGTTATGGGGCAGTTATTTACACGTTTCCATTGTTGAAGTACTGTGCACATGCAAGTTATGTGGCCAATGTAACGTAGGGAGAAAGTAGGCAGAGCTTGTTTCTGATATGAGTCAACAGGTAAGCTTTTGTAACGTGACACAAATTATAGGATTCCCTCTTGTCGTACAGCTGTCAACCTTTCCTCCCTTTGCTCTCCTTAACCTTTGTGTCCTTAGGCACTTCCATGGGGTGAGTTTGGCCTTCCTCAACCGCACCATGCACAGACACCTTCAGGCCTTGCTGAAAGCTGAGGCGCCTCAGAACAAGACAGACTGGAAAGAGGAGGGACTCTTCAGCTTCTCTTACAGCTTACTCTTTAAGTACGGAAGAAGTCCTCCCACACTCTTGACTATGACAAAAGCATTCACGTCAAAGCCTCGGCTAAACAGTTTACCCACAAGCCAATTCCATGATCCTCTGTTTGTAAACACGGCAGGAAAAATGTAGAGTGACACACTACATCAATATTTGAGATCACTCCCCCTGAACTCCTCACTCATTTTGGCAGGTCTCAGGTCTCATGTGAGGCAAATGCATGTAGCTAGCTTTTGGTTGTTTTTAGAACGTCAGGCATTATTTATAAATGGAGGAGAGAGTGGAAACTGTTAAGAAGATATCCGGAACGTCAAGTAGAATACGATAGTAAAGTTTATTGTAACTTGGGGACATTCTCCATTAGGAATTGCTGCAACTTGGGTGGTCCAGAGGAAGTTACCTGTTGATTTAAAGCGGTTGCTTGTGTGGAATGGCTTTTAAATAGAAAGGCTGCGTGGGCTGGCTATCTTTTCATCACGAGAGCAATGGCGCCCATTCATCAATTCGATAGTGTTTTGTGCTGCTGTCGCCAGTTAAATAGCTTTAACATTATAACTTAGCCTTTTGTCAACTCTGCATCTTTTCCCCTTCAGGGCTGGGTACCTTACGCTTTTTGGAGAACAGAACAACAAAGGCACAGACCCCTCAAGTGTGTATAAGGATTACCGGACGTTTGACAGTCTCTTGACCAAAATGGCAAGGGCAACGCTAAAACCAGGTAAGGTAACACCACACAAAGGCCTATAGTATGAAAATGACCCCAATTTACCTAGTTATATTCCACACGGCTTGATCAGAGACTTCAACCCAAAATTCTCTGAAAGCACAAAATTTCCATGATGATAAAAAAGTGAGTCATGCAAGCCTTTTTGTACCTGGTGATGGTTTATTTATATTTGTCATTGTGTCGACTAATCTGACATCATGAATGGAAGTTCCCTTAGGCTTGGTTACCTGTTGCCACGGCGTCTAGGAGCCTTTCACACATTTCATGCACTGTCATGCCATCATCATCGTACTGTAACGTGAAATATCAACACCTTGTATTTCACTCCGGCCATCACATTTTTACACAATGACACCCGTGTGTTTGTGATAGAATCTGCTCCGCCCATACTACGCTGTCAACTCAGTGATTTATAATGCTTATTCTTATACCTCCTCCAGTCTTGCCTGTCGTCCTGTTTATCGCCGATATTTTGTTCCTCTCCCAACTCTTGCACATAAATCTATCTATGAGCTGTATTCATTTATCTGATATTTGAATCATATTCCAAACATTGAGATTGATCTCATCTGCTTATCGCACATCTGTGACTCACTCGCTCACTCAGTGGTATGTATCTGTCTGTGTGTGTCTTTGTGTTTGTGTGCATGGGTGTGTGTGACAGCTGAGAAGAGGTCAGCTCAGAGTGTGCGGCAGAGACTCTGGGAGTTTTTGGCTCCAGCGGGTCTGACCGAGGACTCGGGGTCCAGCCCCTGGCTTCATGGCTACAGACAGTTCCTGCAGGAGGAGGGGGCTGATGAGGAGACGCAGAGGAAGGCCATGTTGATGCAGCTCTGGGCCACACAGGTAGGTCAGCCCAAAAAGGGAGGGCCTGTTTACAAAACAGGTATTTTCAGTCGGTGATGAGGTCTGGAGATAAACGCGAGTTGCACTTTCAATCTGATGAACTGGAGATCACTGTGGTTGTGTGAGGCTGTTAGGTGAGGAGGGTGCAGCACTCTTTTATGTCACATGGGTGTGCTGTTCCCCTCTGCATTTAGTTCCTCTGCCTCTGTGTGAGCAAGTCATGAATAGGTTTCATAGGCAAGGCAGGGCTGTCGTATTCGAATCCACTCTCAAAACCACGTTTTTGATGTTTTGGCTCTGTCTTGGTCTCAGCCACTACTGGATGTTGACTTGATTTTTTCTTCTGCCTACCCAAAAATATAGAAAATGGGTAATTTTATTGATGTTTGGTGTATTTTCTCCCCAGCGCTACAAACACGTTAAGGGATTTCACCTGTAGAAACCTGTGTATCGAACAGGCCTTCAATGTATTGATTAGTCAAAGAGATCTACATCTGTGTTCACCCTTGAGAAACTCTTGAATCGTTATTTTTACAGTTGGAAAGACATGTACAGTGTTTATTGCCTATATTAGTCTTGGTCTTGAATAGGATTGGCTCTTTGTCTTGGCCTTGATTTGGTCTCGACCCCCTTTGCACCTCATCTTGACTCGAACTTGACTGGACCAGGTCTTGGAATTGATCTGGGCTTGACTACCGTGGTCTTGACTACAACCCTGCTTGGAGAGTTTACTGCATCTCAGGCCTTATTTAACCTTAAATAACCACTTCAAAATATGCCTTACCCTGAAGGCTGCTTACTCAACCTTACTTGCTCTTGTTACTGCGTTGCATTTTCCTTTGATTAAGTTTTGACCCGTAACGTTTGCCTGACTCTTGAGTTATGTTTTTATTTTCACTAAATACAACTGTAGTGTTGCCAAAGAGTGATCTTAAGATACTTTAGTATCATGTACTTTGGTATACGGCGTGGTTGCTAGAGACAGGTAATTATTGGAGATATTTATCAGATATCACAGTCATATTCGATTCCATAAACACAAACATTATTCCTATATCTGCTATATTCAGATACATACATTTGCCAAAAGGATACATTAATAATGTCCTGGCCCTGTGACACATGTTTTGATGCAGAAGCTGCCATCGTCAGCAATTTCTAGAATTTTTGGACTAAGCATTTAGTAGAGATAATGGTTTATTTACCAGATCTCCCAGTGTACTGTGACTTGAGAGGAACCTTTATGGTCATTTATTCACTTTGTTACATTCTGGTTTGCAGTAAATAAACTGAATCATTTCAATGTCTTGCCATTGGTTCAAGTCCAGGCAGATGGCAGGGAACCTTGGGTTTCCAAAGTGAACCTTTAAAGCACCGCACTTAGTCAGTGAGAATATCCAGAGCTTGGCTCTTCTCATCACAGACACACAAAAAGAAACCATTTGTTTTTACCTTGTCAGCACTATGGTCTTCCTGATTCATTAGGCTTTGTGATTTAATTGAAAATAAAATATTTTACCAAAAGATAACAAAACATAGATATGAGTACCTATGAGTACCATGTTATGTTCTCATCTCCCAGCCTGTTCTCATATCAAATTCATAGTTACAGTTTTTTTTTTTTTTAAACTTAATTTTGCATGATATTCTACGAATCAAGTGGAAAGGAGGCAGAGCTCATGTGACTGAAACAGGTAGTAGTTTGACACTGAAAATAACATTCGCTTGCCTTCATCTCTGATGGGCGGGTTCAATTCCTGACTCATGCAAAGAAGCTCATGCAAAGATATACAAATATTGAATGCAAACACAATTCAACCAATATGGGTTTTTAGATTAGATTAGATTAGATTCAATTCAATAGATTTCATTTTAAAGGTCAATACCAATATTTTGTGCCAATATTCAATATCTTTATCTTTTTATTCACTGCCAGAGAAACTGCCAGAGAAACTGCCTTTCAAATTAATTTGAAAACAAACTGGAAGTGAGAGAGGCGACTATATCACTGTCCTCACGTCAGTCTTCATTTGTTTCCAGGGTAATCTTGGTCCTGCTGCGTTTTGGCTCTTGGGTTACTTGCTGACACACCCTGAGGCCCTGGCAGCCGTGAGGAGGGAATTCAGACACATCTCACAGATGGACACTTCACAGACTCCTCTGCTGGACAGGCTTGTGCACACCCCTGTGTTTGGTGAGCTCTTGATCCGAGTTTGTGCAAAGAGGACTTTTATTGGTACTAGGGCCTATCCTTGTTATCACAATGAGGTTGAAAGAGAAGTTCAAATTAAAGCTTTATTCATTTTCCATTTGCACAGGACACGTACGTTCTATACAGTACAATGACATGCATGCTTGTGGGTTTGTACACCATATTGTGGTTAATCTGGTATAGATATAAAAACAAACAAAAAATACAAAACAAAAAACAATAATAGCTAGAAAGAGAAAGACCAGGCTACATACAACTAAGCAAAATTAGCAATAATGGAGACTGAGAGAAAAGCATGAATATGACAATAAAAAGTATAACACTCACTAGACTGCAAAATTACATTACAAATACATTGAAGATATATTTCTGCAGGTGCATTCTACAGAAAAACATGTGTTCAAAACTTTGATGAAGGCTATTTTCACTCTCAGTGGTGGTTATTCACAGCTTATGTTCTTCCTTCTGCCCCTTCTCAGATAGTGCCTTGGAAGAGACCCTGAGACTCACTGCTGCCCCCTTCATCACCAGAGAGGTAGTACAGGAAAAGACTCTGCGTATGGCTGATGGCCAGGAATACCTACTAAGGAAGGGAGACCGAGTATGTTTGTTCCCCTTCAGCAGCCCTCAGATGGACCCTGAGATTCACAATGAGCCACAGGTTTGTAGTCCTGTCCTGCGAAAGTAATCGCTGTCCAGGTCTCCCACTCAATCAAAACTCCACTGTACTGTTACCAGTAATAGTAGTAATAGTATTAGGAACAAGCTGGAGGCAGGCTTTAAGTGTGTAGAGAATTAGTGTCTGGATGGTTGTTTATGTAAGGTAGAATCACACCTACGCAAAACTGACCTTGGATCAGTGAAAGGTTAAACCCACAACTGTGGACCACTGTGGGATTAACTGGGCACGGGAACAGAAACACAGCTAATAGGCGTGGGAAGGAATGTAGAAGGCTGCGTTACACAAATATGTCCACCAGTAACTGAGTATAGGCACACCGCCAGACATTAAATGTAATAATTAAGAGGATTTTCATAGATGATGATGTCATTTCTCGTCTAATGTTTGAAAACTTGTGTTTCCACTCCCAGAAATACAAGTATGACCGCTTCCTGAACGCAGATGGATCAGAGAAGCGAGATTTTTATAAAGGAGGGAGGCGGCTGAAATATTACACCATGCCATGGGGAGCCGGGACCAATGGCTGTGTGGGAAAGCAGTTTGCCATCAGTGCCATCAGACAGTGAGTGTCCCCAGACTGTCCCAGGCATAGTGCATACATACAACTTCAGTTTTAGGAGACTCCTGTTATAATGTTTTATCTTTATGCTTCAGGTTTGTCTACATGGTACTTTGTCATCATGATTTGGAACTTTGCGACCCGAACGCTCAGATGCCGGAGGTAAATGTCAGTCGCTACGGGTTTGGGATGCTACAGCCAGAAGGAGACTTACTCATCCGATATAAACCTGAAGGTTCACACAAGGACTTTAAAATCATATAAACTTTAAAAATGTAAAATGTTTATAAAGTGTAAATATACCCTATTTTTGTATTCCATAATTGTATTATTATATATTTTGATATTTATATTTTTTATATAAATGATATATTGTGTATAAGCTTGTGTTGTCAATTTTCTTGGGGTGTTGGGGTAAAAAAAATAAAAAAAATCTCCATGATTTGGATGCATTACGGCCACACATGTTCTTGTTGGACATTGGTTTGTGAGTAAAACAAAAATAATGACATGGAGGAAATCTGACTAGCACTCAAAGTCATTTTCTACAATGTTAAATAGAAAGTGCAGGGACTGACTGTACTGTAAACAGAGCCAACCACACATCTCTCTCACTGACACATGCCTGCTGTTTGCAGAGTGAAGCTGAGTGGAAAGTTTAGATTGATGTCATTTGGAAAACAACTGATTACTTACTAGCAAGAGCAGACACACTTTTCCAGGAAAAGATCCACCCCCATGGATCTCTCAGTGTGTTGTGAAGTTTGTTGGAGGACCAACGAACAACATATGCATCGGTGTAATAAACTTATATTGCAGCATGTCTATCCAACCAATTTTGATCCCATGATATCTTGCTAATATCTTGAAGTACATGACACAATGTATGGTTACAAAGGGAAACACGTCATGTCCCTTGAGGGACCCATGAGGTTTGGCTTTGGTTTAATTGTGTCACCTAAGTTTCAAATCCTATTGTATGGATTAATGAGCAACTGTTCCACTGAACCTGCTTGTGTCATGGAGCCAAGCCAGCCTGACTGTCTCTGCCAAGACTGTAATATAAATACTTTTGCACAGACTTGCCTAGCTTTTATGCCATGTCTTAAAGAATGAGCTCAGATTCTCCTCATAGTTTGAATTCTGGATAGAAGTTTTCACCCTCTCAAACCAAACTAAAAATCATTGTAATTTACTGCAATCATATGGACTCAATAGTGAATTTATAGTAGCATTACCGTACTTTGTGATACATTTTATCTGATATAGTATCGCTATAATACCCCTATACTATCTCTGTAGGATATTACGCATATAGTTCTGCTATGATATTTGTATACTATTCTTCTAAATTGTATTTGAGGATTACTATGGTTCTTTTTCTCCAGGGAAGTTAAGATGTATAACACTGTATCTAGCACACTGCACAAACCGGAATCATAGATACACTATCTGTAAATGCTACTGAGCTCTGGCTCTCTGCTTCCGTCCGGTAAGGGTTAAACTCTGGCTGCGCCGCTGGAGGAGCCTCGGTGAAATCAGCCCCTGCAGGATCCCGTCTAAAGGCACCGGCCAGCACACAGACACCGGCCGGCTAGACGAGTTCTACCGAGAGTCTCCACGGCTTCTCTAAAAGTATACTTGTTGATTCGTCTCCTCAAGGGAGGGCAGGGCTGACAAGACGTGACATTATTATTTGAACATGTCTGTGCGTGGCTCATGATGTGTCCAACAACAGCCTGCGGAGAACTGGACAGGGATAGTTTTAACACCTTTAAAATGTTGGTGATGATTGTCCGTATAGTCTATGGGGGTTTACGGGAGACATGTAAGTATCTTTTTTTTTCATTATATTTTCAGGCTTTAAGTTTGTTGTTTCATTTGATATTGGTTTCACTTGGCTATGTCTTCTGTCTTGTGTCTTGTCCCTGTTTGGCTATCACAGTTAGAATAAAAGCCTTAGCCTTTTATCACCTTTTATCACCTTTGTAAGTCGCTTTGGATAAAAGCGTCTGCTAAATGACTGTAATATAATGTAATGTAATGTAAAGCCTATTGGTGTGATTGTCAGCTCCTACAACATTAAATTAGGTCTAATTTAATATTTCCACAAAATGCATTTTTGTTGTATGATATATGATTGGGGAATCATTGAGGCATATTTAAGTGAGTTAAATTGACTTCTATGTATCGATCTGAATATTATCCTGTTGAAAATACTGTTAATACTAGCCTCGGCGTATGCAGCCGCAGTCTACATGTCGGAGTTGTTGTATGGGTTGCGGTCATTTATTATGGGCGCTAAATCCAACTTGCTATTCGGTCTCAGTGTCAGTGCTATTAGCTTAGTTCAAATGTCCGATCCAAATGAATTGCGACTGATCGCTGTCCAGCTCAAGCTAAAACATCTCAGCACCGAAGGACGCGGACAGCGACAAAACGTAACGTTTTGGAGAGTGACAGATAGGCGTTTCAGCACTGGACAGCGCTCACAAGTGGAGTCGAGTTTGTC
>CABFOQ010009460.1:3064-17331 GCA_900660455.1 Gephyroberyx darwinii | reverse complement strand
GTGTGTGTGTGTGTGTGTGTGTGTGTGTGTGTGTGTGTGTGCGTGTGTGCGTGTGTGCGTGTGTGTGTGTGTGTGTGTGTGACAGTGGTGACAGTGTTGGAAAAGAGAGGATATCACAGAGTACATATGATGAAGATAATAATGATGACGATGACGATGAGGATGATGATCGCTATTTCTATGGTGACCCGGAGGAGGAGGAGCTTCCTGCCAGTGGTGAGAAACAGAAATACTAGTTTGATTTTAAAGCTACAATATGCAACATTTCACCTTGAGACAGGAAATGTATTGCTTGTCCCGCCCCCCTCCTCGCCCCCAGTTGGTCAAGTTCCCGCCTGCATATAGGTATAAATGTTATACCCATATGCAATTCATAATTAAAGTTTTTCAAGGACTCCTATAAGCGTCTTAACAGGCCTCTTAACTTGTTATGTGTTTGTTATTAGACTGGGTGCAGCCTGTGAAAGAAGAGTTTTTGAAGAAGCTGACCTACGCTAACCTGAAGAGAAACCTCCAAGAACAAATCCGGTAAATTACTTTTTTTTGTTAAAATTTCTTTCACCAGGCTCTTGTCACAATCTGGAGAAAATTTCCAGAAAAGGAGTTAGCATCGTTTGCACTTATCCTTTAAACCAACATTTACCACTAACTATAAACTAATGACTTACCTTGTAGCCACTGGTTTCTATGACTTTTGTTATTGGTAACATGCTGGCTTCACGGGAACTGAAGGACAAATTTTGAAACTTTTTCACAATGTTGTGTAGTGGTGTAGAAATATATCAGTCTAAAATTAAAAATGTCAAGATATTACTCTAACCCTTAACCTAACCTTAGCCTAGCTGTAATAATGCCCCTCTCTCTCTCTCTCTGTGTGTGTGTGTGTGTGTGTGTGTGTGTGTGTATGCATGTGGATATATGTGCAAGTATACACTGTAATAAACAAGATGAAGCATGTGAGGAATTATCAGTGGTAATTACATGTGTGTTCTTGTGCTTTTCTTGTTTTTAGATACACGCTCCGTAACAAACAACAAGATGATGTGTGTGAAGAGTTGGTCTTAATGTTAACAGACACTCTCAATGGAGAACTGAATGGAGTGGGACCGGAAGACATTCTGACAGACAGCCAGCTGGAGGAATTACAATATGCACTCTCTGAGCAGGTGATTCTAGTCATCATCATCATCATCATCATCATCATCATCATCACCATCATCATCTCTCTCTCTATATGTCTCTATATGCACTTTTCTAAAAGCAGAGTTTATAGCGCTCTACAAAAATGGTTTATGAACAAGAAAAAGTACACTGGGAAACATATTCTGAAGCAAAGTGGTGAACAAATTATTGGAAAAAAAAAGAAAAACATGAGAAACAACACAAGATTAAACATAGTCAAAAAAAATAATGACAATATCCTGATGGCCATTCATGATGAGCAAATACAATTACTGACTGACTAACTGACTAATATCGTCCTATGAAAACCAAAGCTCGGAGATACGGAAGAGGAGGACTATTTGAATGAATGACTACAGTTTTTTACAATCGCTAACAAGCGTTTACCTATACTTAAGATACTTTTTCTAAACTCTTAACACAGTAATACACCTACATCACACAATTAGCCAAATAGTTAATTTTGTGCTCAAAACCACATATTTGCAACACAACACCAACACCAGTTTCCAAAATGCTGAATGTCAATTTAATTGACTGCATATTCTGTGAAAACAACATTAATTGTGTTAACGGTCCACAACAGACAGATGTTGTGCTAATTGTGTTTAGAGTTCTGAATGTGACTACAGATTGGACAAAAGGATGTTAGCGATTGTAAAAAAACTGTAACTGACTTTGTCTACCCCCCAGGCTCGTCGTATCCTGAAGACCAATCGAATGGGGAAATTAGAGAATAGGGTAAAGAGAGCCATTGAGAAAACACTCATCGCCCCACAGGTGCAAAAACTAGATGAGGTAAGATACACATGCAGCCCACTTCACTTTTAATGATTTTCCCGGGGATGGGGGCAAACAGCTGACCAGGGGCTAATCAGTGCCAGCTAGAGAGCTGGGTATCGTTTTCAGGATACCAGAACTAGTGTATTGGATTAAATTCAGATACCAAATATAGCAGATACTTTTTAAAATACTTTGTGTGAAAGCGTTTTAGATTTTAGATTTTTTAGATTTTTCATGAAGGTAACTATTATAATTACAAATGTGAGGCAAGATTTGCAGAAGCAGTCACATGTAAAGGTCAGTGCAACACTAGCAATTGGCGGTGAGAATCATGAAAAACAAAATCCAATTTTTTTCTTCTCTGATGACCTATGTATTTCTTTGAACATTTCAGTATTGAAAGTTGACACATCTTGACATTTTTCAGTGTTCAGTAGTATTGGTAATCAAACATTACCAATGACAAGTGGAACAAAAACAATAAAAAGCACAGAACTTTGTTGTTCAGCCCCATTTAGATATTACTGACAGCAGGACAGCATGAGGGAGCCATTTGTTTTCTATGTTGCCAAGTGCTGTAGCATCTGTACCAGTTATGAATCTAAAATGATTTCTTTGTATGTGTGTTTAGGCTGAGGAGGACTTCTGGGTCAAGCTAATAGAGCGCTACTTGGCACCTATTGTTGACGTTAAAGCACACCAGGAAGAGGTCACCAGAGAGCTAAAATCACTGCGCAACAAGGTCAGCTATCTGTTTGTGTGTGTGTGTGTGTGTGTGTGTGTGTGTGTGTTTTTGTGCGTTTACCATCAGTTTCAAGCCATATAAAAAAATTGCATGCTTAGATTACTGCAAAATCTTTAGGACAGATAATAAAATCTAAGTCTGAACTTGAATTGTTATTGTGAGGAAACCAAGGGAGGGGCCTTCTGCGGGAAGAAGGAGACAAGGTTTAATATTAAACAGAAAGGGCTTTTATTGCCACCTTTTACAATGCAATTGGAAACTTGAGGTAAAATAAACTCAAAGAAAACTCTTGTTCCAGGCTGGTGAGGCTTCAATTGGTTGAGGAGTCACTCTAATAGCTTCCCCTGCTTTCTGGGGTGATATATAGAGAGGTTACTCCAGGCCAAACCCTCCAACAGCAGCTCACTGAGGCTGCTCATGCAGGACCCCAGCAATCAGCCCAAGCAGCTTCAGCTGTGTAGCAGCTCGTTAGGGTGACCCCACACAGCTGAGCAGCTTCCAGTCAGTGGCTTTAGGCAGGGTGCTGAACTGCTGGCTGAACTGCAGCAGAGTAGGGTGCTGCTGTCCATGCACTGCAGGTCTCTGGGTACAATTTTAGGTCCTTGGGCACCATGACAACACCCTGCTGCCCCATGCCCGATCGGAGTAGTAGTCAAAAATTCTTAATGTGTGCTGGCTTTTTTTCCCCAAGTCCTGAAGACCAAACTATAAACATCACCAAGCTCTTGATACTGGTCATGTTCGCTTTCCAGCCTTTTGTGAGAACTCTGCTATGACTCAACTTGGGACTAAATTATTCTGAGGCACTATGGGATACGTAGTTAGTTAAGTAAATAAGCATTTGAGTCATCAAAGCAGGTTTGAATCATTACGATCCTGCTACAGATGCACAGATTTAATGGTTGCATGTAATTACCCTTCATTGCTCCCTCATTCTGCATTTTCTGTACTGTACTCTCATATAATCTCTAAAATCTATGCTATCGTCAGTGTGGTTTTGATAGGGGTTGACTGCAATACACATGGCATGATACCTTCAGAGGAGGTGAAGACAAAAGAAATTCCCCATGCACCTGAGATCTTGATGCCATGGAAGCAGCTGTGCATCCTCTGCCCAGTCTGAACTGTTTGGATGCTTTTATTCTGCTCTCTGCTGTTGATGATTCTCCATGCATATGTATTTTAATACATTTCAGTACGTTTTGTGGTGTGACAGTGTTGACTACTTTCTAATTGTGTCAAGGAAAAGTCTCTCCACTAATAATGAATATATGTAAAGACAAAATTATTATGATCATATGCTGTTTATTAAAAATCAGTAGCATGGAGCTTACTACAGGTGTAATGATTGCTAGTCAACTAAAGTTAATGGTATGGGGAAGTAAATCACCAGTGCAGCTTTTATTGTGAAAGTTTAGAAAGTGGCTCTCAGTGCTGCATGGAGTGCCGTTGGCATCAGGTAACAGGGCTTTTGAAATGGGATGTAGACTTAATTTTCTTTCCTCCCTATAGGCAGTCTTCCTGTATTTCATCATCAACGTGCTGTGGGTGGTAGCCACCTTCTTCCTGCAGGCCATTGGAAATGATGTCATCAGCATCAGGATCCCTAAATACTATCCAAATGGAACTTTATCTGAAGATTTCCTCAAGGTTAGGATTGAAGCAGACAGATAGGCCATGATACATGTGCTGCAGAGAAATGGTTAAATGGATGCCTGTGACTCTTTGAATCAGTAATTATTACTATTATTACTATTATTACTATTATTACTATTACTACTAATAATACTAATTACTGTCATCACCATCACATTGACAGGTGGAGCCTCTCAGTTTGATGTTTCTGTTGTCTTTCGCTGTTCTCCTCCTCATCCAGTTCCTGGCCATGTTATATCACAGGTATAGACACACACACACACACACACACACACACACACACACATACACACACAGAGAGACACACATTTTTATCTGTCAGTGTAAAAAGATATTGTGGCTGCGTACTCGCTCGACATGTGTAGTTGGCCGCATTCTCGCCATGTTTAGGAGGTTAGCTGAAAGACCACACAAAGTTTGCTCTGCAACATATCCTTGAACTATACTTAGAAATGGTTTAAGGTATCAAGATTATTCTCGATACACTAAACTCATGTTTCTGGATCTTTTGACCGACCTGTAAATATTCTAGTTCTACTTGGCTGTAAAAATCTTGTACCATATCTAAACTATCTCTATTTTTAGACTTCAAGTCAGATGCATCATTTCCTGTGCGTGCATCAGTTTTGGCAGACCTGCCGGCAGCAAGGGAAACTTACATATAGAGCAGGGCTTGCTGAATGCCAATACATTGAATGGCTGTTGCTAAAAATATGCCAACGATATAAAGTATCAAAAAGGGCATTTATTAATATGAAAATCTTAGAATTAGTACTTTAAGTAAATTTCATTGGTGTTTAATATTTACCCACATGGTGGGCACAAGAGTTTGTGATTCCCAAATTCCTGTCTTTAGATATATTTATATCTCCGGAAATGTTGTACTCACTTTTGATTCAAGTCATTTATTGTTTCAATTTTCTACCTCCCCCTCTCTTTGTCTCTAGGATCTACACTCTGATCCATGTGGTGTCCTATCGCAGCACAGAGAAAGACTACAAGGAGAGAGAGGATGTAAGTGAAACACACATACAAACACATGCAGTACACAGAGAAATTCACACGCACACACAGATACATAGACAGATACACATGTGATACTGCAGGGAATTTTGGATTATTTGGATTAATTGGATTCCCTGTCAGACAGCATAAACATCCTAAAAGATGATTATGCTAAGCACGCTTTTAAGTTTTTAAATATCCTAGGTATGAGGTATATTTTAAGCATTTGAGCTAGCCCAACCTCTAACTATCATTTGTTGAAAAATAGTCTTAGTTTGCTCTATAGTGCAACTACAAGAAATATTTTCTCCATTACTTCTGCCCTTCACGAAGAAAAAGAACATAATATGTGTGTGTGTGTGTGTGTGTGTGTGTGTGTGTAGGATGATGACGATGAAGGTGGGATGGTTCTGGAGAACCAGATTGCCAACGGACTTGTTATCACCGGTGATGACTTGTAGTCAATGGCAACAAACTTTAACCAGTGAAACTCAACCATCAACAACCTGCTGACATCAGCATCCAAATTCCTGTAATCAACAGCAACAAACGCCCTGTAACCAATGGCAGCAACAGCATGGAAATAAGCAACCACCTGTAGTCAATGGCAACCAACAGGTCTTTTCCCAGATACATCAGTCCTGGCTATCAAACCCTGCTTTTTTTTGACAACTTAAGAAGCCTATTCGAAACTACTTTTCACTAGTATCATTTTTCAGATTGTTTGTGAACAAGTAGTAAATGCATTTTCACAATGATGCATCATACAGGCTAGCCTAAGGACAGCCTAATGGAGAAGTGCTGTCAATTGAATCCAGATGGTAAATTGTTCAGATTTAACACTAATGGGCCAGTAAATTCTTGTTTTCCCTCACATTTACCACTTAAATCTGCAGTTAACGAGAAGAATGTATTCAATAATTTATCATAATAAGTGGGATGCTACACCTTGTTAGCAGTAGAAACAACAGGACAGCCAATGGGCATCAGGAATGACAAGCCTTGGCTTTATCTTCATGTTAAAGGAACCATGCAAAGCCATTTTGCTTCCCTACTAGAGAGAATTGAGTTCAATTCTGTTGGGGAGGAAAATGGAAAAAGGGAAAGAATGATCCAATGACATTTGTTCAACAATTCAAAGTGTTGATTTCTTAAAATGGGAACAGTTTTTGCACAATAGGATCTCATATTTTGATGTATTTTTAATGGTGAAAAATATAAAAATTGAGTAATTCCTGATTCTATTTTTAAAAAGTGAATGACACATAGAAAAGTATTAAGGTGTTAAGAATGAACCAGCCAAAAAATGTCCAATATTATCCAGCCATACTGGTGATTATTTTAATGTATTTGTATTTGGTCCAATGAATATTGAAATGTATTTGCTCTGAAGATTATTATGTGTTTGGATTTAATCTGAAGTCTATTTGAATGTACATGGTCCGCTGAATGTATTGACCTGACTATTATATTGACACTGGCCAAAAAAAATCAAAAATCAGATCCTCATTCATAGAAAGGTCCAGACTTGACATAAGAACTATTCCTAGTTGCAGCGTGAGCTACAACACTACACTGTTCTGCTGTCTGTTAGTGCAGTACAAGGAATTCATGATTTCCCAACAAGGATCACTTTCACGGCTATAAAATTGTTGAGCTTATTCAGTTGTGTTAAATTGATGTTGACTTGTGAACTATATGTGAAAGGTATGTCCCCAAACTGTGTTGAACTGTGGCACAAGTTTTAACTTTTCATGGCTGTCTAAACAGAGAGGAACTATGTGAACCTTTTCTAAACCTCGCCAAGTTTAGAAAACTGAGGTCAGATCTCTCCCACAGGGCAGCAATTCTGAGGTCTAAAAATTAACTGATGAAGATGTTCTTTGATTTCATCCATTGTATGATAATTTAGAAGAATACAAAAACACCTTCAGGATAATAATGCTAGATTAAGTTTAATGATAGACCACAGAAATATCAGTGCAGTCTGATTTTTAATCACAATTATGTGAGCCCAAAATGTGTGTGGAAGAAACTACTGAGGCAAGCAAGTACTTGAATGTATTGTTCCCAATAATATCAAAAGTCCAAATCCCTTGAATAGAGTGAAATGGGATCTGATAGCACATTTAATATTGTGAAAAATGTTAAAACTTAAACTGTGAAAAATGTTAAAAAACATGTTCTGCCTTCCAGAATATTTCTCTTACCATCTGCTTTGTAACATTTAGTTAATGTAATTATGTATTTCTAATTAATCATCGCAATGTATTTTACAAATGTGGAGGTATATTCTTATGTAAATATGTAGTATTTTCCCTGTGGTAAACTAATGTAATGATGAAATACAATGTGTGTGGACAATCTCTATGATTTGTAGTGGCAGGATAGAAACACGTATGTCAGAAAGGCTTTTATCTATAAGTTGTAACATTGAACGGGTTTACACAGTATTCTGGCTAATAGTTCATAATGCTTATAATATGATTAAGGTCTGACTTAGAATAAGCAGTTCATATGCATCTTCATATACCACAAATATATCACACATATTCCTGACTACACAAATTAACAGAATGTTGTCAATATTGAATGTGTACATGAACAGAATAATACAAATATTACCATGAAAACTGAATTCATGCAGACCACAAAAACAACAGATAACAGGATAAGTAGTCTACACACCTCAGTTTCTCAGCTCATATCAGCAGAACTGCAGGCTGTTGCCAATTTTGGATCAATAGGATGGGCTTCTAAATATGCTGAACCCTCAGGGAAGCCGTGCACCCAATCGTTTTTAAGGGGCACCAATTCAAACAAACATGTCCACAATGCAAATCAAACCATATGCCTGCTCAATTTGAATGGGCACGACATTATTGACTACAGCAAACCAACTGTTTGTTGTGATTTGCATTGGAAAATTTTTTTTTTTTAACTTCTCTTGCCAAGTGTCTGGATGACGGAGTATGGGAGTAGACTGTATAGATTTGTATTTAACACATGAAACACTTTGTACAATGTTTTAATTAAAGGCTTCTTCTATAAATGCTCACCATGGCAAACTCAAGGGGGTTACATCTAAGTGATCACTATCCTCAGCCAAGTGCTTGATCTACAGTTCACTGGAGTCCTTTTCCATGCACTATATCCAATACAATGACCCACCAACTCAGGGCCTCTTTCTTCCTGAGAACAGAATTAGACCCCGAGGCTGGGGAGACACTGTAAGGCCTGTATACATGAAAATGGGTTAGTGTTTAAATGATCTAGTGACCTCATTAGTTTGTTGTAGAGTGGGTGCTGTCTTGTGTGATGAGTCTCTCCCAGTAAATGGGGAGCACGTGGATTCTCCTGTCTTAAGTTGTCTAAAAGATGACTGGTTAAAAGCTAAAAAGAAAACAGACATTTAAAGTTAACTATTTGCAGGTGTATTAAATAACAGTGAAATAAAAAAGCTGCATCTTTAGAAATGTAGTGAGGTTAAAGTAATTAGTTCCCTAAGTGGAAATACAAAAGTAGTGGGCATCCTGGCGGCTCAGTGGTAAGGTGCATACCATGTAATCACAAGGTCACTTCCTCTTTCCCTCCCCATCATTCCTGTCTCTCTGTTTGATAAAAAAGTAAAACTTACTGCTTCAAAGTTCATACACCATACCACAAAAAAAACCCAAAAAACACCACAAACAGGTAATCTGTCAGACCATTTTTAATGAACAAGTCATTTCATTCAAATGAATGGATTCAGTACAGAGACTGGTATTAAATAGGGGCAATTGCAAAGCAATCATCTGAAATAGTTTTGGAGAGAGGTTGAAGGGTAAGGCGGCAATCACATTTCCTCCTCCTTGTTCTCTATGGGTTCAGAGCAGAAACAGGGTGTCTCCCAAATGCTGCGCTGCACAAGACTTGGTGTGTGAAGTTGATTGTAACTTCAAGACAGCATTTCGAATGGGGTTCCTATAGTAGAATAGCAACTTTTAATAGGTAGCCTGTTTGCTAGGTACTCCAGAATGGTGCGCCTTGCATTTTTACCCAACCTCGAGTCTGATTGCCACCAAACAGACTGTTCCCCAAACACCCAGTATACAAATACTTGAGCTAACACCCAGTTGATGCTATGTTCCTAACAGCTGTTAGGCACCTGAATGGTATGCCAATTTATTTGGTCAAAATGCAGCTGTTATGAATGTGTCATTTACTGGGTCCCAACTACGGTATTATCTAAGAAAAACAAACATCAGACATTACAAAATGTCTGCCAGTTGGACCAAAGGCTGGATTAACACAAACAGAAAATCTGACCTTTAACCTTTTGTGGACATGGTCTTCCCATGGCTGTCTAAAACAAGGTAAAGTAAGTAACATTTTGTTTATTTCTCCCTGTCAGACCTGGGCCATAATGTATTTGGAAATAATTCAATTTCTTCAGATAATATGCCTTTACTTGTTTACACACTGTACAGTTTATGGAGACCGGAAGTCAATTATATTGTATATGTATACTTATACTCTGATTCTACAACTTAACTCGTATTATAATTGAGAATTCCACCAGTCATAAGACAATCTCCATCACTGGCAGCCAATAAAAACACTGCTAGCTCAGAGGCGTGCCAGCCAGTCATATCAGTCCAGACTTGGGGTTTTCAGTAATCAAAGGCTTGGCTGAAGCTGCGTTTCTGTCCTCCCCAGTTGTTGCCATGGCCACCGCTGTTCCGGAACCCGTTTCCGCGACCACCATTTCCACCGAAATATCGCCCCCTTCCACCTCTGAAACCTCCACCTCTGTCGCTGCGGTTACCACTGCCAAAGCCTCTGTCGCCACGGTTACTGAACTGCTTCTCCTCCAGCTCTGGGAGCTCTGTGGCAACAGTCAGTTGCCAACGGCGACCGTCCTTCCAGGTGTCCTAATGAAGGAATGCGTGGGGTGAGAAGGACATTAGCAGGATAATCACAGCATTCATCCCATAATACTATCATCCAATAATACTCTACTGGGCATTTAGCAATGTATTTCAATTGCATGTATTAATTTTATCTATCTGCTACAACAGGAAGTTTTATGAGTAATCCAATTTTTTTACTTCAATTTCGTTTATTTTATCTGAGACCTTTTTAAAATTTTATGCAGTCCAACAGACATACTGACTGACAGACAGACCAACAGAAAAGACTCCCTGGTTCTCACCTGAATCTGCTTGATTTTGTCAACTGGGACGTCGAAACAAACTCCCTGTTAGAAACACACAAGATTATGAGTGTGTGTCATTTTGTGTACATTAGGCACAATGCACACCTACAGAAGGCTATCCAACTGTTTACATGCCATTTATGTGTGTGTGTGTCTACATACGGTTTTGCCTTTGAGGAAGGTCATTCTGTGAATGTGGCTCTCAATGTCTTCTCCTAGCTGTTCTTTGATAGTTTTCCAGGCATAACCCAGGTTATGCAACTCCTGAGAACACACCAACTGCAGAGTGGTGTAACCCTGGAAAAACAAACAGGCAGACAAGAAGCAACATACAATAAGACACACTAGTTAGTAGAGGAGAAAAACATACATTACATCATATGATATATTGTGTGTAGTTAAAGTTGCGCAGCACCTGAGTGCACAACAACTTCATGATGACATAGCATTGAGCTCTGTTATATGGCAGATAAACTAGTGTGTGTGCGTGTGCGCGCGTATTCAACATATATATATAAATAAAACTCACAGCATCAGAGTTCAGCAGTGACCTCTGTTCTAGGCTAGTAGCTCCAGAAATATGAGCCAAGGCAGCAGCTAGGGCATCAACTGCTCCTCTCTCCTCGATCAGCTGCTCAGCTGACGCTTTGAAATACTCGACGGCTGTGGCTGGAACAGAGTCCAGGAACCTGGATACGACACACAATGTAACAATGTAATTGATACTCCAAGGATGGAGTCCAAAACCCCAGGACAAAACCATCATCAAGAGGAATAAAGAATTGAAGTTAGCGAGGACAGTAGCTATCACATGCTATACTGTGTGAGCCAACAGTTTGTTATGGCTGACTGGTTTCATACCAAATACAAAAAAATATATTAAACAATATAATGGCTCCCGCAGCATTTAAGAACTCCCCTGATGATTCAAGTTGGTAAACTGATGGTCACCATAATTACTCACCTAACAGCGTCCTTGCTGGATGACTTGATGATGTCATTGGCAGTGGGAACACCGACCCGTTTAAATGTGATGCCCTGAAAAAAAGTGTTTGTTTTAACTCTGATATGAAATGCACAGAAGTGACTTACAGCTTTGTTTTGTACTTAGGCATAGCTGCTCAAACAAATGCACTAGTCCCTCTGCCATGCCCCTTCCCCAAAAGAAAAATGACACTTACAGCTTTGTTTTCTACGTAGCGTAGCTGCTCCTCTTCTTTCCTCTGGTAGAAACAGATACAAAGTCCAGTCCTGCCTGCTCGGCCTGTACGACCTGAGCGGTGGATGTATGACTCAACATCCTGGAGGGGGTGGGGGGGGTGGACAGAGACATACAATGATAGAAATGGATTAGAGCTCAGTAAAACATGAATCAGAATGTATACCCCTCTGTTATTGAAAAATGTGCTCAATTAGCATTAGCATCTATTGAGACTTTACTTTTCATCTATCAACTACATCAGCCAATGGAAATCAATTCAGCAACTCTTGTTTCGTGTGATGTGGAGTAATTGTGCAAGTGCAAGAATGTTAATGATGATCATTTTGACGTGTCTTGAAGAATGTGGCTTATGTTCTAATATCCTCAATTTCAGAATATATTGAGAAAGCCAAAATGTAAATGTATTTTACAGGAAAGTGGTGAATTGGCATGGCTAATATAAGAAAAAGCTAAAATAATAGCTAAAACAAAATGCTGTCTGGTACCCTGCAAGCAGAACATTAGACCACTGGTACTCTCCAGGTACATCCAGGCCCGGAAATTATTGCTATTACTAATAACACAACACACCTTGGGTGGAGAGCATTGGACCACCAGGTCTACTTCAGGGATATCTAAACCGCGGGCCGCTACGTTGGTGGCCACCAGAACCTCAAAGGACCCCTTCCTGAAGCCTTTCAATGTAATCTCTCTCTGTTTCTGAGGGATATCACCATGGAGGGACTGGGCACTCTGAAATGTTAAGACATTAAACATTATACAGAGAAAAACAGAAATGAACAACAGAGAATAAAACAAGCTATAACACTGGAACTAGCCAGGTTCTTCATACTAATTTCTCTCCAACTCTGGGTGATATCACCATGGAGGGACTAGGCAGTGATGGCACACAGAGACGACAAGTCTCCACCCCTTTTTAACAAGTGAACCTGTCAAACTTTCTGAACTGTCTTTTAAAATGGGTAGCGTAGGTCTGTTTAACACAGTTCTGTCTAAGTATTTGTGACCATGTGCTTAATAAAACCATGGAATAATGTTCCATTATGGATTAACTCAACTTGTGTGTGTGTGTGTGTGTGTGTGTGTGTGTCTACCTGTTTGATGGATGCGTTCATGGAAAGTTCGTTGGCCTCTTTCTTGGTCTCACAGAACACAATAGTTTTACCGTGGCTGCCGCTGTACACCTGGATCACGTCACCTATCACCGCAGCACGCTGGGACCAGTGACATGCTATGGCTAGATGCTACAGAGAAAAGGCCGGGGGGGGTCATTAGTTCATTAGTCTTGCTGGCAGTGTGCTGAGGTCAAAACCACAATATGGCTAGATGCAAGAGAGAGAGTGCTGCATGTAAAACTAAGGACACAACAGTTTACATCTTTTCACCCTGGTTCTCATCACTGTCTAGTTCTTTATTACTAGGCTACTAGCAAAGATGGTGACATATGTTGAATGTTATCTTACTGTTGCACTTTCTTTACAAGACCACTGCTGTTTACGATGGTAATACATTAATTTGCACACACCCAAACTGCACACACATTTCCTCTACTACAACCTCTCCCCAGCAGGTCAACATGCTGGTACTCCAGTCTCATGTATTTGACATCCTCTCTCACTCACCCATACTTACTTCTACGGTCATTGCAGTTTTCTGTGTTTTCTTGCCAATCAGGTCAACATGTTGGTACTCTGTTCTCATGTATTTCTTGGCAACAGCGTAGACCCAGGGGGGGCAGGTGGCCGAAAACAGCAAAGTCTGTGGGTTGGAGTCAGAGTCTGTAGGGGACAGACACACACACACACACACAGACACAGACACAGACACAGACACACACACATTCTCTGAAGTGAATTGCCTTTCTTAGAGGAAATAGTCAGCATGTCTTGAGTCCACACACCACATCACACTACACACACACACTGGCCCTAATCCTAAAATAGCCCCTTTTCAAGACCTAAAGTGATTTTTTTTATCTATCTTATCTAAAAGAAAACACATATACAGATTTTAGCACTTTCTTGCACACACTCTCACATTCCCTTTCTCTCGCTCTCACACACACATTTACTTTACCTTTCTTATATGCTGCAGACAATATTTCTTCAACCTGTTCTGCAAATCCCATGTCCAACATTTGGTCTACTTCATCCAGAACAACGTGTTTGAGTTTGGAGAGGTCCAGTTTATTGTTCTGGAGGTGGTCTTTAATACGACCAGGGGTTCCAACCAAAACATCGATACCATTACGGATAGCATCGACTAGATGGGAGAAGTGAGGAGTGGAGAGTATTATAACCTTGTGTAACAATAATTCATTTACACAAAACTTGAAAATAGATTGACCATTAACAGGGGGAAAAACACAAACTTCCAAAGACAAATGAAAAAAAACATGACAATTATGAAATCAAAACACTCAAGGACAAATGGCATGAACTGGAGGAAGCAAAAGAGAAACATTTATAAGACAAGGG
>CABFOQ010009438.1:10122-29931 GCA_900660455.1 Gephyroberyx darwinii | reverse complement strand
AGGTAGGGGTGGAGAATAGCCTTTTAAAGCCACCAAGTATGAGAAACATTTTAGTCATACATACAAGTTCAGTTCAAGAAGAGAGTTTGTGTTTTTCCTCTGCTCAATGCTGCTCAAACCACAGACCTCAATTGCTAAGGGGGTGCTGTGGATTTTGGGGGTGGAAGCTAACAAAAGACTTGACCTTTCACCTTCAAATGCTTGAACAAATTCCATCAGTCTACTCCTCCTTCCCCACCACTTCATCCCTCTCTTGCTCTAATTTTTAATTCCTGTCTAGATGTCAGTGATCCATATTTGTGGGCGTGGCGGTCTACGCATCTCTGCTAAAATGAGCAATTTAGATCAATTTATTCCTCCCCAGCAGAAGTTTTGTTCACAAATTGCCTGCACCCGCTGAGCGCTGGAGACTCCCGTCCCCACTGAGCAGGATAATCAATGGCATCAAATCATAAACAGCCTCCAGCTACCAGAATGGCTCCTTCGCACCGTTTAGGAGTCGAGAAGTAGTAGCACTCTGACTGATAACTCGTATTATCGCATTCTTTCTCTCCCCCTCTTCCTCTGTGTCTCACCTCTCTCGTTGGCTGGGTCCCATGTGCATCATCCATCAAGTGTGAGTTTTTCACGGAAGTTTGCGATATCAATCAGTCTGAAATCAAACATGACATAATTTACCTCCATCTTCATTTAACGCCATCAGTGAATCGTACCTTTCCAATATTCCCCCCATTACTGGAATGCAACAATTTGGGATCCCCGAATTAGATAAGCAGCCAATGCATTGGATGCATGCGCCATTGTTTTCCCTTTTAAACAACCTGTCGTAAAAGTTGAGTGAGTTGGAGCTTATCCTCTGTCCTTTCAAGGGGCCCTCTACAAAATAGATGGATGTGTTAAAACAACCAGTGTGTCAGGTTGAGACAAGTGGGAGGTTTGGAAATACAGCAAAACAGCGGAAGTGCTCTGGGCCTTCCAACCCTGAGGCTAACCTCACCTCTATGTTTTACTATCTGTCGCTAAGGAAGTCTCTTTGTGGCTCTGTGTTGATTTAACTGTAATTGTGGTTGGAGTTGGGAGGAGAGGAGGTGTGTGATGGGGGGAAAGTGGCTGTGTAGGGACCGGCAAGAAGGGGGTAATGTTAGACGGGGAAGTTAAATCGGACCTGAAGTGTGTCATGCTGTCATTATTGAGCACAGGAGGGGGCCAGTGTGACAGGAAGGGCATTAGATGGTATCTTACACGAAGGAAAAGCGTTGCTGATACACTCTCTGAACCCTGCGTCACCTCACACTACAGTAGCGCTCACGATTGTTTCCATGTGAAATCCTTTTAGATATGCCTTTTCCCTGTAGTTCCTGTGCTGCACTTGGTTAGCTTGTTGTTCTGAGTAAGGCCCCAGTGTGGCAAAGGGGTTGGACATGTCTTTGTTTTGTGCCTATAAATCACCAGTGCTTTCAGTTGTCTGTACATGCCCGCTTTAGGTGTATTGTAATCAGCTTTGCTATGAAACGAACCAACGTAAAAAAGAGCAATATGACTTGCTTTCATCATGCACCATCTCAGTTTCAACTGCCAAGGGCTGCATCAGTTCAAAGGTTGAAGACCAGTGAATGCAAATGGAGTCGAGATGTGTGCATGACTCTGTTGCACGGAGCCTGATTACCGAGGGATTCAATTTGGCCCCGGAGAGCTCATCGAGGCCTTAATTGATCTTAATTAGGGGTCAGGCCGTTTGGCATGGTGGAATTAGACCCAGCACCTGCTCTGTATGAATATGCAGCACAGCACTCCTCCCTGCCTTCCCTTTTCGTTCGTCTCTTTATGCTTCTCGGTCTCTCCGAGCGTGTTGCTGACCAACCTTTTAAGCAGTCTCCATCCAAAGCTGGACAAAAGCCTTTGAGAGGAGCCCAGACTAGGCCACGGGGACTATTGTGTTGTTAACAATGTTGTTTGGCTCTGTGGAAGGCTGCTGATATTGTGTCCTGGTCCGTGGAGCCAAGCGGCAGGCTGATGGAAGACTATTCTACAGCTGCTCTCACAACAGCATAGCATGGACATGACTTTGAATAGCTATTAAGACTGTCTATTGTGTAAAGACTAAGTGCTACAAAATACATTTTCCATTGGTAACAGTGGTACGACACGTTGCCGAACACCAGATATATTCACTCAGTCTCTCTGAAATAAACAACTGGCTCGCGAGAGGGCTGGGAGCAGATTTGGGAAAGGTCTGGCAGGCCTCGTCCGGTTCTGATCTCGTGTTCTGGTGCGGCTTTCTGAATGGGTCCAGTTTGACTGCGTGACCACAGTTATGTGAACCGTAGACAAACGGAGGCGTGTGTGTGTGCGTTTTTAGACCGACGGTGGTCACAGTTTGTCTCCACTGGGATAAAGCTTAGGCATAACATTTCGAGTGCATTTCAAACATTCTGCTTCGACTCGCTTCTAATAAATGAGACCCAGATTTGGCCCCTCTGGCCCCCAGAAACCTTGAAACCGCCCAGCCCTGTCACTAACTCTGTTTCCTTCTTGTGTCATTTCCTCTGTGGCCCTGCTCTTTTTCACATCAAGCCCCTGTCTGTCTTTCTCTCTCGCTCTTTCGACTTTTCTTTCTTTTTCTCTGGCTCACACTCAATCGCACACACACACTTAGACACACACCCTTTCTGTCTCTGCAGTAGCTTGCTGTCTCCCTGGCCCCCTCCTGGGGTCATTGTGGTATTTAGGGTCAGACAAGAGCTCCAGTCATTACGGCCCTCCCCAGTGCCTCCAAGGCAGCGCTGTAGCCATTATACGCCAGCTTGTCTCGCCCAATCGCCTCAAACAGCTATGGAAAACCGCCTTGGCTCTAACAAGTCTTGCATCCTCCAGCCTAGCCAACGGAAAAGCAGGATATAGGAAAAACAACAGAGTGACTAGTGGCATTTTTTGCGGCACAAACTCCAAATGGATGAGGACTATAAAACATCCTTGCTTCTTTTTCTGAGAGAACTCTTCTGTGGAGCACTTTTCACTTTTTCCCCCCTCTCCTCCCTTTTTCCTCTCGGCTCTCTGTTGCCCTGGGTTATACTGGGAGGGTTGTGATTCGCTGTTCTCCGAAGCCGGGGAGGGAGTTTCCACGTGTGTCTGGGTGTGTGAGTCAGTCAGTGTGTGTGTGTGTGTGTGTTGCTTTAAGACTCAACAAGCCTTCACAGGGAGAATCCACTTTGAGATCAGAGAGCACCGGCTAGATTCTCCTTTTCCAGCTCTTCAAAGAGCTTTTAGATTAAAGCCCGGGCCACAGAGGTAAGAGATGTTATGGTCTCTGCATTTTATCTTCCTCTCCCTTTGTTTCTTCTATTTACTGGATTAAGAGCAGGGGGGGGGGCTAGGGTTGGAAAAGTTGCAGATGCGCAGGTGTGAGCTACGGTGTGTGTGTGTGTGTGTGTGCGTGTGTGTGTGTGTGTGATGGGGAGGTGTATCCAACTGTGTCTGTTTGCTAGAAGTTCATGTGTTTCCATCCCAGGTATGTGGTCTGCTGTATAAGCCTTGAGCATGTAGCCTTGTAGATGTTGATACCATGAGAAAGTGACCTTGCGCAATCTCAGGAGACTTTATCACTTTGCTGTGTGTTTCAATGCTGTCAGCGTTTTTCGCCTAACTCGTGTTGTTTCACCGGGTCCCCCTCACTTCCACACATTTACACGAGCGTAATTGACTTTGGGAAGTACGACCCGGTTTATAATTTGCAGCTCATGCTGAAGTTGGCATGAGTGCTGTTGGTGTAATCAAGGTGGGGGCCCATTGTATGGGGGAAGTGTTTGGAAGTCTTTTGACTCGCTTGGCATCGCTCTGAGATGGAAACAGCATATCTGTATAAATCTTTCAGAAGGGCGCCATGTCATTTTTGGTCGGGAGCCAGGCGCAGAGCTTCTAAATGTATAATGAAAAAGTCCAAAAGACACTAACAAGCGCTTTGATGGATGTTTGGCGGCTTTGGCAATATAGTCGAATCCACCACACTGTAATATGGGTTTACTGGGAGTGATTCATAGATAGAACGTTCTCCTCATGAGCAAACAACCACAGGACACTTTAAATCTAGTTCATATGACGAGACTCAGCGGGAGATGGCCTGGCCCTTAGGCTCCCCAAACACTGTTTACTCTTATGTGCTTCCTGTTGTTGTTGACTTGTGCTGAAAGGCCTTGGGGGTCGGTGGCATAATTTTGAATCTAAGACGTGTCTGAAAGAGTGAAGGATTTACGTGCACTGCTCCTTTAAGAGCACATTTGTCGTCGTGCCAGAGGAAAGTGATAAGAGACGAGTCCCATGGGCCATGATTTGACAGGAGGAAGGCAGCGCGATTGCTCTCGCAGTCACTTCTTATAACAAATGACCTCATAGTTCATAGTGAACAACACAATTGAAAAGGCGTGAAACCTTGTTGGTACTTTATTTTGTATCAGATTACAGGACAGTTACTCCAGCCACTCTACTTGTCATTGGTGCGTTGTTGATTTATGATTTCTGTCAAAACCATGTTTCCGATGCAAAAGATCATAGTTCTCTTGTGAACATGCCTTTAAGATTCGCCTATATGTATTAGTGTTATTGTTCTAGGTCTTCTTTGGGGCAACCCTCTTTATTTATCTGCAAGGTGCTGTAGCAGAGTGGGTTAAAAAACTGCACTAACAGCATCATGATGTTCTAGTTCTCTGGGGGATCGCCCGGCGTTTCGCACTGCTGTTTCAATAGTTTGTTCCTCTGACTTTATTTCTCAAGTTTACCTTCAAGGACAAGAGGGTTAGAATTGGTAGCCTGATTCTCCAGACTGTGTGTGTGTGTGTGTGTGTTTGTGGCTCCTATTCCACAGATGCATAATGGCCTTCATGAGGGAAAAGGGCAGTGACTTCCCCATCACTACATGCTACATCTACCTACTGTGTTTATCCATGTGTATACCACGTTGAGGTGTGGCATTTTTCTTACTCCGTTAGCCTGGGCTCCAGACCCAAGAGAATACACACACACACACACACACACACACACACACAAACCACCAGACTAAACATGGAGCTTGCGTGGGAGTCATCCTTGGGCAGTAGAGGAAGCATACCAGGTCATGGGGTGTTTAGGGGAGTGGTGGAGTGGCAGTGGTCCCTTGGCCCCTGAGCAGATGGCCTGTAGGGAACCCTATTGACGAAAACAGAGGATTGACAGGGAAGAGGGAGGGAGAGTTCAGAGTGAGCTCTGTTTGCAGCTAAAAGGAAGACTTGTCTTGTTGTTCTCCCAAAACAGTGGCACAATACTCCAGTTCAACCCGCAGCAGAAGGCAAACGTGTGTGTGTGTGTTTAGGTTTGTGTGTGTGTATTGGCACGCCTTTAAGTCTTTCATACTCACAGCCTTGCTTTGCCTGAATAAACTTTGCAAGAAAAGTGACAAGACAAGAAAAGTAGTAGTGCTGAAAGAAAGCAGTGACAAGGTCGACAGCAAGTGTTACGCTGATTCCTGGCGTAGTCGGCAGCTGCCTTCTCCATCTTTACTCTAAAAAGAGCTTTGTTTCGGCGCTGTCCATTCATGCGGAGAGCCTTCAAATCATTTTCCCTTCGTTGTTTAGCTTCCAGATGCGAGACAAATTGCTAAATGTTCCTCTTCCGCTGGCTAGGCTCATTGCGAACTGCTGATGCCAATGGAGTCAGAGGGTCAAATGGTGAACATGTAGTCAAGAGTTTTAGGGGTGAGATGTATCAGGGGAATGGGAAATCTAGTCATGTGAGAGAGTACTCCACTTTTCCCAGAGCTTTCTGGGTTAATTAGGGTGAGTTGGGTGCTTAGAGTTAGAGCAGTCGAGTGCGGCTGACCATGCACCCGTGGCCGTTGTTGGCGTGGCTTCGCCCAGGGGGGACCAGTGACCCCCTGCCCAGCTAGCATGACGGTGCTGGGAACTGTCGGCGTTCTGTGGTGAGGAAAGCTGCTTTGATCCATGTGTTGGGGTTCGGGGTAGTGCCTTGCTCTGTTGGCAGGCTGATGTTCACATGGGCACAAGCCTGCCCTCTCAGTACCAGTAGCCACACTGCGCTTTTTCTTGTCGTCCACTTTCTTGTTCTCCCTCTCACACGCCTAAGGCAGCAAGTGTTAGGTTAATCCTCTGATCAGCTCAGAGTGATGGTTCAAGTTCATTACCAGGCCTCTGTGTCTCTGGAAGTGCTGGAATGGTCTTACACCGTGCAGTTATTAGTGGTTTTTCACACACAGTTTAAAAAGTGGAGGCCAGTAACACTGCTCTCGATTAGTTCCTTGTCATAACTGATTGGTCTTTTCGGTGACATTGGACTTCGCGCTGTCCTAGAGCTTTGGGATTTAGTGCCTTATTTGCTTTACTCTCAAACTTAAGCTTGTTGAGTCCCCTGGCATGTCTCTCTCAACCCCATGTGTTATACATACCCTCCTGTACAGTAGTCCATTTGCTCAGTCAGCCGACACTCTTTAATCTCACCTCTCAAGTCAAGGTTTATCTAAACAGGAGAGATAAATGCTCTTAATGCTGTAGATCACTTAATCCTGAAGGTTAGGGCTTTTGGCAGCGAGCTATTTACACTGTAACCTCGCACATGCTGTACGTGTGCTGCGAGGCTCAGCGGGGTCAGAGCTATGCGAAAGCCTTCCTGGAGCGTGTGCTACATGCATGTACATGGGTTTTATTACACACACACATGGCGCAGTCACACTGCTTCTTAGAAGATGCCCGGCACTCTGGCAAAGAAAGCTCCCCAGCCCTCTTTGGTTTTGGAAACCTGCCCCTGGACAAATTTGGCGGCGAGGAGTGAAAAAAAAAAGAGAGCTAGGATTCCAACATTTAAAAATAAACAGCCGGGTAAACTGTAGCTGGTTTTCAAAAACGTTCCCAACCCCGATGAAAGGCGACGTCATTGAGTTGTGCATAGTTGGAAAAATGCAAGTAATGTTTAGTTTGGAGAGCAGAATGAGGAGGGTTAGACTTGGAGGGGTGGAGTGACTTTTTACAGTAGTCATACAGCCAGGGTGGCACTCCACTGCGCCGTCTTCTACAGTACAGACCTTGGTTGCCTTGACATGGGTGGATACTACCGGGAACTTGATGTTGGTTGGAGTCGAGAGCTTTAGACCGATTCCCTGCAAGTTTTTCACAGGAATTGTTTTTGTCTTCAGATGTTTTCTGACTTGTTTTCTATTTTCTAATCCACCAATCAGGAAGTATGGTCTTTTTCCAGGTATAGAAAATCTCCCAAGTACAAGTATAATCTATGAACTGAAAGGCTCTGATTTCTGTTGAGTATTAATCTGGCTTTGAGTATCTCAATGAGAAATTACTGTAGTGCTTACTTACCAAACAGTGTCCTCCCCCAAATCCAGAGGATTAGGACTGTTCTTTAACTGGGACACCTGTTACCAAACATGGAGTTCATTACACAAGGCAAACTGCATGGCAAGAGACTAACCACTAAACCAAGCTCTCTCTTTGTTTCTCCCTCAGATGAGCTTGACACTGAAGGAAAGTGTGTGTTTTGAGAGTCGAGGTGCTGAGAACCATGCACACAGGAGAGCTCCACTCTGAGAAGAGACTTTAAAACAGGTGAGTCTGCAGGACTGTGGCCTTCGCAACACCTGGTTTAACCATGCAGCCCCGATCCGGATTATGTCTAAATATGATTTAGCTGGATTATATTTACACCTGACATCAGAATGTGTCTCTGGTATACACACTGAGTTTGGATCTTTCCAAAACGCAAATCGCTGCACGCGTCATTTTTCTCCTCCGCTTTATTTGCTCCCTATTGACAAAATATGACAAGTATGTTACTAACCAAACTGCCACCTGTTTGATTTGTGTGCACTTCCTGGTTGGATCGGTTTACGTAGCTGCTATATGTGGATTGGAGACATTGCATTTTGTTGTCAGTGTGGCCAATTTACACCTAATGTGGCCACGTCACCTCTGGAGTATTTTGGGGTGGTTGGATAGGTGCATTTTATGTATTTTTGCTCCATCCAAATGCACTCCGATCACCCATGACGCATGTCTGTTTTATGTTTGTTTGTTTTAAGGAAAGGGTTGTATCCATTCCAACCGTTGAGAGAGATTTGTCAGTAGGTGTTAAGCTACTTAGCATGCTAATTCAAAGATTTGAAGACTGCTGAAGGTGTTTGGTCTTAACTGAAGCTATTATGTAATTGGGCAGAAGCTATAGCCTGCTGCCCAATATAGAACCTATAGATGGCAGAAGCTATAGTGCTGTCTCGAACATGGCACAGTCGTCCCACCAATTTATGTGAACATGACAATATGCTAGCGTCAAACCTGTAATGAAATGTCAGTCTAGTCGTTGCTCTCCATCCCTAATGTAAGAGTGTTAGGACAGTCTGGATGTGATTTGCACTGTCCTGTCATACATAACACCCATGACAGCCAAAAGCCTGTTCGTCACACTAGACTTTCCATAGAGAATGGAAGAATGCAGTGAAATGAGATTGGGCTAGACCACATAGGTTAATTATCAGTTGTTAAATCCTAATGTATGATGGAATTACACTTATCTCTGTTCAAGGCATGAGGGTAATATTAGACCTGCTGGTGTTTAACTCAGGAGACTGCCAGTGAAAGGGGGTGGTAATGTGCGTATGCTACAAATCTGTGGGAGCATAATCCTTTTGACGTATGACTCATAAATCAATATTATGGTACTGACATGAATTGAAATTATGTCACAAACATTTGCCTGCATTATGTATCACAGGATAGCCATCTGTATACTGCATTATGTATGATAGTTCACTATATAGTAGTGTTTGGCTATCATTCAAGTTGTTGAATCCTCAACACAGTCCCGTAAATCCCCCAGCAACATGAAGTAAACAACTATAAGAATGATTTAGTTTCTGATTTTCTGTCTTTCAGGTAGCAATGGGAAATTCAGAGAGCCAGTACAGTATCCAGGGCCCCAAAGGCACCAGCTTTATCTTCCCTGGGAAACAAAAGCCATACTCTCTTAAGTTCCGCTCGACCAAAGAAGAGGTCTTGTCCCCCCATGCGTGGTGGAAAAATTCCCCAGGGGGCTCAGGGTACAAGGTCAGGTGTGTTGGCCGTGGTTGTCTGTCCCCTCCCAAAAGCCACCAGCCCTACTCCGCCCGGCACTATGACTACATCTCCAAGGGAGCAAGGGGCAGTCCAAATGAGCATCGCTGGCATCGATCCCCTGGATGTGGTGTACCAAAGCGGCATATGCCAGATGATGATGAGGATAATCCATATGGGGCTGAGCTTAATGGGCATACCCTGAATGGACACAGTGATGAACATCAGGATTTAGAGGAGCAGAGCAGCCCGCGGGTGGTGATCAAGAAGGATGGAAGTTTGAGGGTGGAATTCACCAACACCTCTGGGAGTGCCCTTGTCCTGGATGAGGCCTCTGGCCCTGTGCAGCTCCTCAAGTTCTCCCCTAACCTGGAGTCTGCCTCCACCCCCAGTCTTCCAGGTTCCAGTGGCAGGAGGCCCGAGCCCCACCGCAGTGGTCCCCCACCGGCCTCCACCTCTTCCACGGCCAGAACCAGCAAGGGAAGTTCGCTGAGCTCTGAGGGCTCCTGGTATGACTCGCCCTGGGGACCTAGCACAGAGCTCGGTGAACAGGAGCCCTGCCCTGCTAGTAGGACACTAGTTCACTCCCCCATCCACCAACTAGACTCCTTCACTGAACAATCTCCCCACATGTCCATCACAGACTTCTATAGGGACCCCACTATGGCTGCCACCTTCCCCACAGCCAGGGACCTGTCCTCCCAGTTCCAGGAGCGTCCACCAGGCCAGAGGCCACACCGAGCCTCTTTTGCATCAGTTCTGGATGTGCCCGTGGAGGAAGAATGTCTAGAGGCCCGGCAGTACTCATCATATACTCTGCCCTGCCGCAGGCCCAAAGCCCACACCATGACTGAGGACCTGGACCCGGACCCAAACCAGTACCAGGAGCAGACTGAACCAAATTTCAGCTTCCATAAAAAAGACTCCATCAAGAACCGCATCAGACGCCTCAGTGATTGGACAGGCAGCCTCAGCCGGAAGAAGAGAAAGTCTCAGGTGAGTCGCGTTGGGACATTGTTGTTTTTTGGGATGGTATTCTCTTTTAATTTGATGTTGAGCTCAGCTTTTGTCTCCCCAATGTTTGCTTTTGGTCCTAAATATCTCTAGGTTAGTATGCTGCATATAAGTGTGCCATGTTGTCATGTTTCACATTGCCTCTGTCTCTCACAGGGTTCATACAGGGATCTTACCTGCATGGTATGTAAAGAATAGGCACCTCAGATGTGGAGTTTGTAGATGCTGTAGTCCGCACAGTGAAAGTACACTAATTATAAAATGCTTGTAGATTCTTTTGTAGTTTCCCACTCCCTGCCTAAAGATATGCTCATCAGTTTCCCATAGTTCTCTCACTACTGGCCTTGGAGCAACTCTCTAGCTTGTTAGGCAGGAGAGGGCATCAGTAGCAGCCATGCGCAGACAGTTTCCTGCCTGGCGAGGTTTACTTGAACTGTGAGCCACAGTGGTTGGCCTGGCATGGCCAGGAACCTATTGCAGTCCCCTGGTCGTCAGCATCACAACACCAGCTGTCTGAGGACAGATCACAGTGGGGTGGCGCAAAATGAAATTTGTATGGCAGCCGGTGCTGGGTGTTGTGTTTTTGAGAGGATGGGATAGGGATGAGAGGTGCTCGCTAATACGGTCTAAGACATGGATGATGCTACGATAAAGAGAAGCCAAGGGCTGGTTTGCAGATGTAATGATGATGACTGTATCTGGGTGGGTAGACCTGAATTATTATAGCATGCTGACGGTTTTGGTGGGTCGATGAGATTGACATGGTTGGAAATATTGAATGTCACTAACATGAGAGTAGTCATTGAATGTACATGTCGCTTTGTCGTAGCATGTGAATTCTTAAGAATCTGTTGTTTACATTGTGGTTTAAGCTACAACTGGATATCTTATTCGAACAGAATTGTATCATATTTTGTTGATATAACCTAGTAGTATTAGTTCTATGATCATGATGTCTGGTCACTAACCCGACCATTACATTGCATTAAGAAGGTTTTGAATGTTTCAAGCTGACTGATGGTCGAGAGGAGTGCATAGTAACTGAGGAAAAGAGTTGGAGAGATTGGAAATAACTGTAGCTTGTCTGCATGTTGTGTGCATGTGTTTGTACATCTAACCTGTGTACAAAATATCCCAGCCACGTCAGATTTTCTACTACAAACACTACATTCTTAATAGCTTTAATTTGACATAAGGCATTTGTTTAATCTGAGCGTGAAGTCATGTTCCTCTCTATCTTTGAGACTTGAAAGTCTTAATTCGTTTAGCTTTGCCTTGTAAAAGTTTTAAGAATGCTGTTCAGGCTGTGCCAAGAGAATTGCTATAAGCCTCTGAGAAGCTCTGTTAGAGTGAAACTAAATCCCAGCTGAAGGTTTAACCCCACCCTCCTCTGCTGTTAATGACTTATGGCGGTTCTGACTGTTGTGTGGTGGAGATTTTCTGGGCTCCCCTCACAATCCTTGGATAGCGAATCTGCTATTAAGCATTGGTGATGAGTCAGTTGGGTCTGACAGAAGAACAGTGAGTCGTTCAGTGTTCAGATTACCTTCCCTTCGTCCATAAATTTAGCACTTGCGGGCATCTCCTTGTGAATTTAAACAGCAGTTGATAGTGGAAGAAATATGGCAGAAACTTCAGCTTTAGCTTATAACTACTTATTGCCCCTGTAGCGACAAATGCTCAAGTCCACACTTGCATATACACCTATACTAGTACACTATACTTTTACACTATACTTGGATACAGCATGAAAGCATATTCATTTAGAGTGTTGCAGTGGCCCCAGTGGGAGCCATTTGGGGACACAGCTTTCACTTTCCATTAGCAATGTCTTCCTCTAAATCTCCTGTTCATTGGAAAGTCCAGCTAATCTATGGGCATGTGTTGGTGCTTAACTGGTTTTGGGAGGCAGGCTAGGAACCACAGATTTACTTCACGGTTTGCACTCCTTATCTTGTAAAAAGCTGGTAGAGGGCCACTTTTTTTCAGACTCTCGCCTTCAGAAATCCCCATCAAATTTTGGCTACTCTGAGAAATAAATCCTAAACTTGTGACCCTCAATAAAATTAAATTCATAGCCAACCTGAGGTCTCAGTAACAAATTGTTATGAGTCAAGAGATAAATGCTCTTTTTCATGGAATCAAAACACACTGTGAACTCTTCAGAGTATGAATTTCCAGCCTAGCTTGACATAATTTAATTGAGGGAGATTTAGTGCTGTTTAAAAATAAAGTTCCATGATGACACGTGGGTCTTTCTCAGTTGGAGAAACTTGGCAAGACCCACAAGATCGTCTCAAAGTCTCTGAAGTGCCCAAAGCTGAGTCTTGAATCTGGATATCCTCAGTCCTACTGGGGCCACTTTGTCAACCGCCAAACTTCCACTGCTGTATATCTCCCAAGGCTGGTCACACTGCCTCCTTTCAACGGTTCGACCAAAACCAGGAGCTCCTCCAGCTCTGGTTCCCCTCCACCTGGGCTCCAGGGCTCACTTGTGGGTTTAAAGGTCACAACGTGACCCCAGGGCCAAAGACAGAGGGCCTGCTGCTAATGGGAAGCAGCTGGAGGAGGAAGAGATGAGGGAGAGGGTGGATAAACTTGGGCCGGGGAGGATGAAGGAAACAAGGGAGACTTGAAAAATACCCCATGCTCAACCTTGAAAGTATACGTTTTCCTGCTACTCTACTATATATCTTTGGGGCGGCAGGTTGCCCTGATGGTTAAAGAGACCATTCTTCAATTGGACAACTTGGTTTCAAGCCCCGTGTGGGCAAATATCCTACTATCCCTACTGAAGCGTTTTTGAGCAAATCCAATTCCTACCAGCTGCAGGGGCACTGTTCTGTAGGTGACCTGCACTTCGACCTCCCTGGAGGGGGCATGAGAAAAGAGAATTACCCTACATGGATCAATAAAGGATCACATAGATGTTATTTATATAAATAGAGAATTTGTGTATGTATATACTAATTATTCCAGTCAGGCTGCAGAATTAGGCCATTGAGAATTACTTACAAAATACCAAGAAGGCACAATCAGATAAAGAAATGGGGCATCGGGTGAAACAAGGATGAGGATTGGGGAGAGATGTAGGAGGGGTTGAGTGAGATACAGGAACACACAAAGGCTGTGGAGCTCCAGCATGGTGCAGGTCCTATGTGTCTGCATGTTGAGAGCACTCCACTCAGTTGCCAGGGGGAGAATCGATGCTGCAATCTAGTCAAGTGCAGGTAGGCTTTCATTAGGCATGAAAGAGCGCAATTCTATCAAGTGTTCTTTTGGGGAATTGGGAAGCCACAGCAAACCTCAAACAACACAAAATTGTCTGAGCCTCAAGGGTTCCATCCACCCAGGTGCCATCACAGGAAATTTGTCCCACTTCCTCAGCCTAGCAAAGATTTAGAGACCATAATTCAGGCTTTGAAGTGGGCTTGAGTGGTGTGACTAGATTTTTCGAAAGTTAATCCTCAAATTTTGCAGTGCCTTGGGTTGCGTTGAAAAGATGATAATTCGATCTTTGTCCTGGTGTCACCCTTTCACTCTTTCCTTACTCTAGCCCAGTGGCCCTCAAATGTTGGGAATGCTGTTTTTATTTTATTCCGGGTAGTTTTCATTCTAGTTGTCTAATCAGAAACTGTTTGACACTTGGGATGCCAGGTGATTGCAATTTACTGCCTGTTAGGAGCACCAGTACCCCGAGGAATAGATTTGAGGACTACTGTTGTAGCCCTTTGCCTTTCCTTGACACTCACTCTTCCTCTTTGATCCCTCTGACCACTCCCATCATCCACCCCTTTCCCACTGCCTCGACCAGTGATTCATCAGTGAGCCATTGTGACTAAAGAGCATGCAAGGTTTTCATTCCAACCAAACACTACATCATCTGATTTCACTGATTTTCACACCTTCAGCCAGAGAGATGGAACTAATCAGTGAAATCACCTGGTGTAGAGATTGGTTGGTATGAAAAGCTGCAGACTCTTAGACCTCAATGGCACATAGTTGAGAACCACTGGTCTAGACCCTCCCACATCCTCTACTTCCTCCCTCTCATGCTCCTCTCACTTTTTCTCCACTCACCAGGAGCCCAGGTACAAGGACCCCAGTGACGCCTTTGACAGCGGGGTTGATGGCCTGACTGCAGACACCAGTTCTCCCTCCCAGGTGTCCAGCCTCTTCTGGTTCCCGGGGGCCTCCAGGGCCCAATCGTCAGGGGCCCTTCATCACCCGACCAGCGATGCCCTCCGTCAGAACATCTATGAAAACTTTATGAGGGAGTTGGAGACGGGCACCGGCCAGGGAAGCGGAGGTGTAGGAGGGGGAGGAGGTGAGAGGAGAGACCCATCCACAGGCACTGAGGAGGAGGAGGAGAGCAGCAGCGAGTCAGCCGAGGGCTCCTTGGAGCAGCTGGACCTGCTGTTTGAGAAGGAGCAGGGGGTGGTGAGGCGAGCTGGCTGGCTCTCCTTCAAACCCCTCCTCACCTTGCACAAGGACAGGAAGCTGGAGCTGGTGACCCGCCGCAAGTGGAAACAATACTGGGTGACCCTGAAAGGTGAGCTGGGACTAGGGATGTTAGTTAGGGGAGTGACCATGGAGCCGTCTCCTTGAGATTGAGGCGAAAAATATGCTGACTCATGTGGTACCTTTTATAAAAAACAAAAAACAATTGAATAAATCAAAATCAAATCAAAGTTCTGTTATTGAATTGGGTAAAGAGTGGGTAGGTTCCTCATTGTTCTCATGGTTTTCTCTTCCAGGCAATCATGTCCTTGGCTGTGGCATTACACTCCAATCAGCCATTGACTGATTCTCTGTCCTCCCTTGCTATCTAAGAGCTTACTGCAAAATATGCTGTTGCATTCACCGGCTAAATGGATAAGCTTCAGGCCACCAATGTGTGTGTGTGCGCGTGTGCACATACATGGGTGCAAGTGTGCATGTTTGTCCTTCCACCCACACTGCTTTTACGTATTTACCAAAGAGCACCTCTTGCAAGTTGCAGCAAATAAAAGTCGTAAGCAAGGACAGTCGTTTCATATTTGTGATTCCATGCAGCCTTTTTGAAGTACGCAAAGCCTTTTGTGCGTTTATGTTTCAATGCCACTGGCTGCTGCAAATGTCTGTCCTGCTGAACTTCATTTCTTAGATTTGTTTTTAGCTTTCACTTCTCAGACATAACACAGCAAGGACATGGTGTCTATAAATCATTAGGTGACCGCTGTCAAAGGCCCATCATTCTCACGGTCCGGACAAAGCCTTGGCTTGATGAGCTACACCTACATATTTTCAGTCACCCTCACACATCTCATCACATCTCATTTCCCCCCCTTTCCAGGCTGTACATTATTGTTCTATGAGACCTATGGGAAAGGCTCTCCGGAGCAGGAGCTATCGCCTCGCTACGCCCTCTTGGCCGAGGACAGCATTGTCCAGGCCGTCCCCGAGCACCCCAAGAAGGAGAACGTCTTCTGCCTCAGCAACACGTACGGAGACGTCTACCTCTTCCAGGTACATCACCATGACATCATTTCACTATTCACATAACAAAACCTCTTCCTCAAAACCTTGGCAGATAATTGGGAGATCCATCAGAGCTGAATCTTTTCAACGTTGTCTGTGAGAAAAGTTGATGGATATTTTACCAGGCCAAGTTCTACATGATGTAATGGATGACATAGGATGTGTCATCCATAGCAGATATAGCAGCTCAGCAAAACAAAGCACTCTCCCACATCCCTTTTCCTATCACACGCTCTCATACTGTCATCTCAGAAGTTAGAGTTGCGCAGGAAGTCACAGATTCCACCCCGTCTCCCTCCCAGTGCCTGCGTGGCTACCTTAGCTTTCTGAACATGTCCCCACATTGTTTTGCTTGCTGTCATGCAAAATACCGCACCCCATCCAATACACAAACGAAGAGCAGAAGCTGTTATTTGGCAGGGAGTCGTTTTGACGTAGCGTGTCCACGTGCTTCAGCAGCCTGGGTTTGGTAGGCTTTGTCCCTGCATGCGCAACCAAGCTCTGTGTGTGTGTGTGTGGTGACGTGTCCATGCTGACTCATTTAGTCTGCTACTGGAGTAGACATTCTGTAAACAGACCCGAAAGGGAACAAATACATACAGTATGCAGTATATTCCCACTGCAGTGTGGGTTTATGAATGATACCACTCAGACTCACTTTTTAGCCTCCCTTCACTTGAAACTAGCAGAGTAAATCACTAATTCCAGCCTGTAACACTTTCCGTCTAAGGGGTTTGATATTTCTCGTATTTGCCCGTTGTGCTTACTGACTTATTTCACTCCTGAATTCCGGCTAAGGCTCGACACTTGCCGTGTAGCCTGCTCCACACATGATTACAAGCTTCCCAGAGTGCATAGTATAAAATCCCAGTCGTGGTGTCCAGACCTACATCTAATAAAATGCTGCAGTGGATCTGACAGGACCCCAGAGGCAGGCAGGGAGAAAATTGGCTCTCTAAAATGACGACAGCCTGGGTTTCTTCCCTGGGTTTTCACTTGCATGGCCTGTTGTCCATGAGTCATTCTTAGTCTGAGGGTGTTGATCTGATTTCCTAACAAACGTGTGTTATTTCAGAGTGAATCACTTTTTAATGTAAGATAAGAAAAGGGTGATAATCATGGCTTATTTAATAGGGTAACTGTATCATTTCAGCAACAAATCACAAGCATGCTTTTGGATGAAGGCGCTGTTAATCAAGTTTACTCTTATTGATTCAAGGCCCTGCTTGCCACACAATGAAGTTAATATGATCTATGATAGAATAATACAATGGCAGTGCATCGGCCGTATTAGAAGATTTATCAGGCTCCAGGACTCTAAATCTATCCTCTCCCCTTAGGCCTGTAACAGGAATATGGGGTCTCACTACTTCATCAAATCCAACCTCATTGTTCTCCTCTCTTCTTCCAGGCCAGTAACCAGACAGACCTGGAGAACTGGGTGACAGCCATCCACTCTGCCAGCGCCTCCCTGCTGGCCAAGCGCCAGGGAAAGGAGGACACGGTGCGTCTGCTGCGGAGCCAGGTCCGCGGACTGCTGCAGAAAATCGACATGGACGGGAAGATGAAGAAGATGGCCGAGCTGCAGCTGACCGTGGTCAACGACCCCAAGAACCGCAAGGCCATCGAGAACCAGGTGAGGGGGGGTGGAACAGACAATGGCTGTTGACCGTTACAAGTGGAGTACAGTAGATCGGTGGCCGTGTACTTGCGCTCTTTTCGTGCTAGGTTTTGATTTTTGATTCTACAACCCCTGTGTGCCATTATTCCACATGATACATGTAGCAACCACATGATGTGCCCTACTTATTTTTCTTGATTTTGTGACTGCGGTGACAAAAGCCTTTGCTGTATTTTTGGCTGTGGGTGGGAGAAGTGGCCTAAATGCAACAGTCCCCAAACGTATCCTGAGGGCCCAGGGGAGCAGCTAGCTCCCATAGCATCAGATTGAGATTCCAGATGTTTCCTGGTAATGGGCTCTGAACATGCATTATCCTCCTCCTCCTCCTCCTCACAGCCTGAGGGAGGAACCATAACAGCCAGCACTGTGCTGTAGCCTACATATAGTAGATTACAGGCTGGTATAAAAGCCATCTATTGCTTAGCGAGAACCTAAATTCATGCTAGAAGTGCATAACATTGTATTGATTGTGGAATGTAGGAGTTTATGGCTGCTCCATCATAGCTCGGGCACAGCTGGTCAGCAACTTCAAGTGCCTCTTAGCGGTCTTATGGTTGGACATGCTTTGATTCTCAGAGTCTGACTGCAAAGTTGTTATGAAGAGTGAGCTACATAGAAGCTGAGCAGCACACGGTAGTAATGACCAATGGGGATGTCACAGCCTGTCTCCTAGACTGACTGTGTGTTTGTGTCTGTTTCCAATTATCCAGCATGCCACCTCAGAGTAGACAAAGAGACAGATGGATATGGAGCCAATGATAGGGTCAGAGGGGTACGGGACAGGTCTCCGATACAGCAACCATATACGTTGTGTATGGAGGCCAGATGGGCACAAATATGCCCTCCCTTTCAATAATGTTGGTTGATTGGCTCACTGCATTGATGCACCAAGGAATAGACAAGACAAATACAGGTCTGTAGAATCTGATCAATGAATCTTGGACCAGAGGTGTGTGTTTCTTTAAATATCAGACACACTGACACACCGCCACATGAATCATCAAATCAATTTCATACACTCGTGTCCACAACTATATTTATACTTCCCTGTATGAATACGCTTATATTTGGCTGTTGACAAATAGATCCAGATGGCAAGTACATCAGAAGCATATGATCACACACAGACTTCAGTATCCTAAAACGGCGTCTCTCCTTCTGGGGAAGAGGCTTATCTAATTTACTCAGTAATACCTCCCGTAACATCTGAAGTCATCCTCAGCCTACCCTCTGGAATTCCTTCAGAACATTATATATATAATGACCCGAGAATAGCAGGGTGGAAAATGTGCTTTGCTTACATCAGAGGATTTATGTACTGGGTCATGGGGTTCAACACGGTGACACCTAAACAGGCCTGGGATTAGGTCTTATAGGTTAAAGGTTTCTGGGAGACGGTGGTCGATTTACCAGTAAGTGATTAGAACATAGACGCTAAAATCATACACGTGTTCCCCGGTAGATTGTTTGCTCTGGTGCCTTTTAAACATCACTACATGCCAGACAATATATTGAGCTTGAGTGCTTCCAAAGATAATACTTAATATGTGGGTAGGACTTAATGCCTCACTCCGTTGTTGGATACCTTTTCCCCATTATTTTGACTGGCCGGTCGGATTCATTGTCACGTTCCTTGGATCAAATGGGACAAACCGCATGCATTCCAAACTATTGTCTTCATAGTCTGGCGTGGGAATAACGGTTGAAAGTCATTGACCTGAAGCTTGTTAACTGAGCTGCACAGCTATGCACGTTTCACGGGTTTAGGCAGGTTGTTGGCAGTGTTAACACATAGCGATGAATGCTCCCGTGGGGATTTCTGGGCAGGTTTTTTTTTTTTTTTTGTTTGGGGTGTTTTGGAAAGTCATAGGTTCCCAACACACCTCCCTCCCTGCCCTCCTAACCCTAAAGAATCCCATGAGTGTGAATGAGACCTAATGGGACAACTCCGTAGGGTGCGTGTAAATGAAATCGCAGTGCAGACGAGGCCTATTAAAGTAAGTTGTTATACAAGCTTGTTTAACTGGAGTGTTCTCATTAAACCGAGTCTCCGGCCAACAAAATAAGCGCCTTGTCATAACATGCATAGTGTGAATGGGGAAAGGGTAAAGGCAATTTATGTGTGTGAGAGAGGGGTGGGGGTTAACAGGCGGTCTGTACAGCGTCACCAGCCTCTCCAGACGTTTATTATAAATGGGCATTGGGATTAACTACACACACTCACTCCTCCCCCTAGATATGCAATCACCCCTCACTATCAACCCACCACCGGTTTATGCCCCCACCCTCCACCAACATCTGTAAGCAATCACAGCTTGATGGAAAGCACTTTTCTGACCCCATATCTCCCTCTCCCACTCTCTCCTTCGCTCTCCCTTATTTCTTCCACTCCCCCAGCTCCTCCTTTACCTCCCCTCTGACTGCCTCTCTCCCTCCCCCTCATCTCCCTTCCACCACCTTACCACTGCTATGGATTTAATGGAAACACGTCTGTCC
>CABFOQ010009436.1:2808-16113 GCA_900660455.1 Gephyroberyx darwinii | reverse complement strand
CTCGGCACGACCACCCTGCGCACCCCGTCAGCCTTCACACAGCCACCGACACACACCGCGGCCACGGCGAGGGTCAGCCTCAAAAGCATTTTTCAGTTCCCTCAAACTAACTAGAACTAGTAGCCGGCTTGTTTCTGCGCAGGTGAGCAGCTGAGCACCTTGACTCTGCAGGAGTTCAAATCTTTACGTTTGCTCCCTCAAGTGGCTGCGCTTATTCTCTCTGCCAGTGTACAACTTGAACCAAAGTCTCTCACGAGCTCTAGAGTCTTGTTTGCTCTTTCGTTCGTTTCATTCCCTCGCGAGGCGGCCTTATATATAGTCCACACCTCTCCATCCTATGAGTCACTGGTATCCTCCTCAACTTGTGCCCTGCACCTCAGCTTTCACCACTTCCGTCATGGATGATAATGACGTAGTTTGGGATTTTTTCTTTGTAATAATATTATTAGGAAATGGCTTTGTGTGGTGTGGTATTACACACGTACACACAGATAAGACCACTGTTCTCAGAAAAGTTTCAGTGGACTTAGTTAAGCAGCACAACAGCTGCTCATGGTGCTGGTTTCGAAACAAACCCAGGAACGCGTAAGGTCTTGTTTAGCTCAATGGATAGAGATTGTCCCTTTCTAGTCCCACCCATGCTAAAAAAAATGCATGCAATAGTAGCGAGCTTTGGGGAAAAGCGTCCACAAAATGCTGTGTGTATATATATATATATATATATATATTTTTTTTTTTTTTTTAAACAAAATAAGAACCTTGTAGATTGTACAAAATAATCTTTTGCCGTTATTATTCGTTTTAGCTATTGAACAATTCGCTGTGTCGGTTCGCACCCACCCAACCATCACAGGTATCAATATGAGATTTTGAAAACGAAATTGGGCTTTTTGCGGACAACGTGGTCCTGTTTATTTCCATGTATTTCCTGCTTTGACCTGTCTTATCAAAAACTAGGGAGAATTAAACAGGTCTTTGCAAGTTGCAACAAGTCTCCTTTACTGATGGTACAAATATAGTTTTAGTTGCGTCCATTGTAGGTACATATCAGAAAACAACTTCATGTCAAAACATAAAACTGCAGCATGATAAATTAAATGTATAAACTGCATATAATGCAATAATAAAAATACAAACATGTGAGTCTGATGATTTGAGTTATTTGAGTCAGTACAAACATTGCACTGTATTTACATGTGATACAAATTAGTGCAAATCATGGATTCAAAAACAACAAAAAGGCAATTGATAGGACATCTTTTTTTTTTTCTTTTACAAACTTTGCACCTATATAACATCATTGATATCTTATAGGGCATGGGTAATGATTGGATTGAGCTATGATATGAGGTGGCTTCCAATAAAGACCGGACAATACTCCAGGAGGCGCTGGTGAATGTGCCGATGGTACGATTCTGATTCTGAGAGCACACCCTGGCTCAAACAACCAACAGATCATTTCTCGAAGAGGGAACTGAGGTTGCTTTTGGCTCGGCGAGTCTTCTCTATGCTGTCGAAGGTTGGAGTCCCGTGAGGCAGGTCCAGACGGTCATGCTCTGACACCAGGATACTCTCAGCCTCCTCTAAAGACACAGCAGAGAAAAAAATTAAGCCTTACTGGAAAATGGATGTCTGTGCAACCAATTATTTTTTTAATTTTCTGTTTCTCTTTACTATTAAGCCAGTTGCACTGCTGATGTTAATTATGGGGTTTCTGTGTCTTTCCAGAGAGCACTGAGGGACGCAGGTACATAACACAAATGGCTGATCTGTTTATCCTCCAGCTTTAGTTTGTCCATCAGTACTGTGCAGATTCCTCCATAATGTATCACATAAAGAATACATTACACAAAGCCATTCGGAAACTGACATTTTTATTTACAAATAGATAATCACAGAATGTGTTTAAATTTGTTTCATGGGTTACAACATTTCCCTGTCTGAGCGTGCAGAGAAGGTCCTCAGGGCAAATCATTATTACTGCACCTTGATGAATCCACAAATGTGGAAATGCTTTCTAAGAAAAATGCTTTCACTCTTCTCTGGCAAATCATGTGAGGACAGCAATGTGAGGAGAGCACAACAAAAGTATGTGAGAGTTAGCTTCATGTTGATTTATTGTCTTTGTTTCATGATCGCTTGGCCACAGGTCTATCAATTGCATTGCATTTTATTTCTGCCTGACTTTTATTTCTATCTGTGTATCTCTTTTAACACTCACTTTATTTTGTATTTATTTATTCTGCCTTTCTTGTTTGTTCTTATCTTACTTAATTCTGGTACTTTATCATCACTGTCTCACTGTGTTTTATTGTACGTAAAGCTCTTTGGAAACATTGTTTTTAGAAAAGTGCTATACAAATGAAGCTATTAGACCTGAGGGTGACTATGTTTTGGGAATATTACAATGTTCTGATATTAAATGTATTATTTTCTGGTCAACCATTAATGCATCTTTAACTAGAATTTAGAATTTATTTATTTCCTTTTTGTAAGATGCTTTGTAACTCAGGTATTTTTGTCTATTACACCAATCATTCTCTACATCAGTCCACTGTCTATAAAATATATATATATATATAATTGGGGGTAACAATTTAACAGGGTGATGATACAAAACGGCTTGAAAACTACTGGATTATTACAACCAAAAAAAGGTTGGTATGGCCTTTCTGAAAAACTGCAAGTTTGTGAAATTTTGCTTGAGCTTTCTGTCTTGGTAAAAATATTATTCAAATACAATTGATCAGAACTACGAGTCAAAACTCGAGTTAACCAAGTGGTCTGAGTAGTTTCATTGCAGAACTGTAGTTGTCCTGAAGAGACCGATAAACAAAAGCCTGATGGGTGCTTAGCCTTACCTCTCATACGGTAAATAAGTGTGCCGTAGGCCATGTCCATATGATAGGTCAAGACGAAGCCGAGAGGAACGACAGGAGCGAACAGACCTGGCTTCTTCTTCTTAATGGCACTGCAGGAAGGTTGGAAAGAGAGAGAGACAGAAAGACAAATTGAAATATGTTCCACTCTCACTGTATCTTGGTGATGAGAATATATATAACATGACAGCAGGTTGTTAGCTGCAAGTTCTGTGTACTCTGTGCTATGTTTTTCACGAGTGTGTGAGTCTTCTGGTATGTAAACGTTCACGCTTGTGTGCATCAGGCCGACCCACCTCACAGTGAGTCCCAGCGTGGCCAGTGTGAAGAACGTGCCAAAGTATTTGAGGAACTCTCGAGACCAGGCTATCTGCATAGCCATCTGCCTCTCTCTCATCTGGTTCTGCATCAGGATCTGACGCTCCATCTAAACACACACACACACAAACGCTGTCCTCACATACGTTGCATTTAAAATACAATGTACAATATACAATATATTTCAATTTTGTGCAGCCCTAACAGGCAACGATGACGAAATACAGAAGATGACCAACAACAGCAATTAACAGTATTTCTTCCTTTTTACTGTTTCTTACAACCATACTGATTTCATTTCATTTGCTACTTCCCATCCCTGTTGAAGGCATTATTGGTCATCTCCATTGCCTCAAAAAGTTGCCCATATATGCAATAGATGTTAAGCAGTCACCACCGCCTAAGGACACCTGCAAGGATACCAAGACACTGAAACAGACAGGCAGACAGGCGTAGAAGTGTCCTTTTCTCAGATCCAGTTAACAGGCAGAAAGGCAGTCAGAGGGACAAAGGAAGGGTCAAAGGTGAAGAGAGAAAGTCCCCAGAGACGCTGCATCCACGCTGGTGAACCGCAATCATATGAGCTGGGGCGTATTGTCTACTCTGTTTCCTGTTTCACAAAACACCCCTACACCCACACAAAAGTATACACACACACACACACAAAAACACGAATGCCTACATGGACACACATAAGTGCTTCCTGTATAGCAGTTGCTGTTGAGTTGAATGAGTGACATTCTGCTTTAAAAAGCTTTTATTCTGGAAAAGTCAATATGTCAAAGATGAACCTTTATTTCCACTCAACAGGAAACTCACTGACTGATGATGCCGAGGAAAAAGAAAAAGGCTAGAGTGACATTCAAATATGTATAATGGGATGACATAAATTATAGCATGTCTAATATGTTTCATATATTCATATACATTCATAATTCATGTACTAAAGTGCACGTTTAGCAGTTGTTTGTTGGATAGGAATCAGCACAACATGTTCAGGGCTTAGCTGGCTGTTTCCTCTTTCAAGTTCTTGTTACCTTTGTGGTGTTTCTGCGACCATTGTTCAAGTATAGAAAATATATGAAGTGAATTTTTCTTTCAAAAGGTTTGAGAAGCAGTTCTGTGACCATAAGGTACAAATCCTAATAACGCCATCTCCGCTCTATATAACTACCCTCAAGATGCCCACTGGGCAGTAGGGTAAGACTTTAACTCCTTTCACACATCCCATGTAGGTGCCAGGTATGACTGAGAGCCAGGGTGAAAATTAAGACCTGGTGATCAGGTGTATGATTCACTACAGAGGGGGCAAGGAGCTTTCTGTGGGCCCTGTTCCATTTTTAAACCAGACAGGCCTACTGCACAATCTAGCAACGTTTTAACTCGCTTTAATCAATTGCTAATGACGTGTAATTGCGTAGCCACAGAAAGCGATTGATCTCTGCTGTCAGAGAAACAGGACAAGAGTAAGCAAACTGAGCACCACGGACATCGCCCACATTGACCTTAGTATCTGTACAGGTAGCTGATCATCAGCACCACTGACGTGACGTGAAGCTGAACTATAAAGAAATAGCTTAGGTCTCTTAAAGTTGCATCCTCCTCTTCTTCATCTGGGCAAATCTGCGAACCGCATTGTCTTTGTCAGTGTTCATGTCTCTCTCGACCCAAACTAACGTGAGGTTTGAAAGTCATCCTCCAATGCAGTTGTACTTTTCAGATACTTAGTCATGTGCAAAGTGGCACTAAGTGAAGGGGCCTCACAAGGGCTTATTGTCACAATCTACGTAGTGCAGTAGACGTAAGCAGCACACAGGCTAGATTTGTGTGCCATGATTGAAATAACGCCACAAACAATGGGGACGGAAAACTTCAATCAAATAAAACAGAAAGGCTAAGCTGTAATTATAGGGCTGTGACGTCATTGCCAGGTAGAAGTAACAGATACTTGAGCTAATGAAGCACACAAATCAAAACCAAAATACACTGTAATGAAAAGGTTTTCTAAAAACCTAAAGGTGACCGATAAACGATCAACACTCAGAGAAATCACTCAAACAGTTTGAATAATCAAGAGTGTTTGTTCTTCATCTGTGGAGATGGCTGAGCCACAGTACTGAACAATACAAACCTCCATGAACAAATGCTGCATTAAGGAAACGGCAACATCGAAATAGTCACCATGGAATAGGTATGGTTTATGAGTCATAAACTGCATTGCTTCTATAGGGCTCTGGGGAGGCCAGGCCATTGTTATAGGAACACCAGCAGCTTCTGTTTGATAAGTACATCTTGATGTCCTTAGCAGTGTGCTTGGGGTCGTTATCTTGCTGTAGAATGAATTTGTTCCCAATCAAATGTTTGCCAGAGGCAGTGTTGGGGAAGCTACTTTGAAAGCATAGCTTTGCAAGCTACCAATTACTTCACACAGGAAGAAGTTGAACTACAGCAAAGGGAGAAATCTAGTTTGGTTAACTAAAGCTACTTAGAAAAGGTAGTTCAAACTACTTTGTAAAAAAAATGATCAAATTGACAATGTACATGTGATACGAAATTATAACAAAATATAATACAAAAAAGTCACATGCCAGCAAAAAAAATGCCACTCGATTGAGTTTATTGCAAAAAGTGCCCACTTGTTCACAGGTCATAGATAAACTGGATTACTCAGTTAGCCAGGTAACTTCTAAAATAGCATGCAACAACTTCTCTGAACATTTGTTAATACATAGCAATAATCAATACTTGTGACTAATTGACACCTAATATATTCAAGTTTAGTTTTACAAATTCAGATGCAAAACATTAAAAACTATAGCCAAATATCTTTCACAGGTGAGCTGACAACCCAGCTTCCTGGAATACCCCTGAGACCTAAACCTGTCCTAAACAAAACAATCCCATCTGGGCTTTTCACAAGGACAAAATTGCAAGGAGTGTTATATTTTTGTTGTAAACAAATCTGGATTTTGTATTATCTGACTACAAATAAAACAGTAAAGAACTTAACTTAACTTGCAACTTTTTAGACCAAGTATTTCCTGGATGATGTCTGAAGCCTCTGTTTGTTCCAGAGGGCTTGACATTTCCCCAGGGTGGATCTGGATATTCTTTTGAATGGCTCTGAAATGTTGGCTTCTGCATCTTTGGTTGCCACGAGGTTCAGTGTGTGTGACTGGCACATCTCTGGTGTTGTGGTAAGTGATAATCCTCCTCTCCAGGATCATTGAGGATGTTTGTCACTTCTGTGAAGATCAGGTCTGTCATCTTCCTCTTCCTCCCTCTCATCAATGTCTTGCATGTCGGCAAACACTTGGAAAGCCTTTACAAAGTTAGACCCATTGTCTGTGGTTGTGAGACTAACCTTGTGCTCAATCTTAAAATCTGTATGTATGTCTTCCAGCATACCAGCTAGAACGTCAAATGTATGTCTCTCTACGATTCTACGGCAAGCAAGAGCTCCAGACTGAATCTGGAGTGTGTCTTGGTCCATCCAATGAACAGTGACGCCCAAAAAGCTTCTGTTGTTGGTTGACCATGCATCAGTTGTTGTTGCTACGTGTTCTTGCTGAGAGACAGTAGTGCAGAGGTTTGTGCGCATGTGCACAGGATCATCTTCCACCTTCTTCACGAGTGTCCTTCTTGACAGTAGCTGCCTTCCAGGTACCGACTCATGGAGATACTGTTTAAACTCTGGTCCCTCAACGATGCTGAGTGGATGGAGGCCTTGCACAACAAACCTGAGGGTTAGTTTGTTGAATTTTGCCTGGGATACAGCAGCACTGACTGTCTTTGAGAAACTTTGCCATCCCTAGCAGATCCAGACTCATCATCTGAAGAAGCTGTGGTGTTTTCTGTTCAGGCTTTCCATCTCCTCGCATTCGTGTGGATGCTTCCTCTAATAATGAAAGAAAGACACATTTTGAATATGAGTTAACATAGAATAGCATGACATTTATAATGATCCATAGAATTACCCTCTATATCACCAGATCAACTTTCAATAAAATTGTATGCTGTTACAATATTAACCTTAGATGGCAAAAGCAAGCCAGCCTCAGCTTAGCCAGACCTTCACTTGAATGATTCTGGCTAAGCTATTGACAGTATTGGATTGATTGCAGACACCTTGGTTGGCAAACACAGGTGATTGTAATCAAATAGCAGCATGATGAAAGACCGGTCCCTTGCATTGCGTCATATTGTATGGGCGGCAAAACACATCATGAGAATAGTATGACTAGGTCAGCTAACGTTAGCTAATGTTGGTTTATGTCAGCAAACCTGACATGAGCTGGTTAGCGACATGTTAGTTTTTGATTTAGACTAACGTTCACTTGCCTGTATGTAACATTACAATGTGGCTAACTTCGCTAAACTTCGCTAAATTGGCTAGCAAAGTCAATGTTAATACACTCACCTTTATATGTGTTCTTAGATTTGTGTTTGACGTCTTTGCAGTAGAGAGTGTATTTACTCTTGGCTTGCATAGCCATGGTGATTCTTCCTCAGGCTGAGATTGGGGGGTTTATCCATGATGACGTTGTCGCTGTGTGAGCACTGAGCTTTTGCACGTTCACCACACAAAGGTCAGGTGTGTGGTAATGGCTGCCTGAAGAATGCATTGCCTGGGCATGCCTTCACAGCAGTCAGGATGAATGAAAAAGCGGGCGGGGCTGGTCAAAGGGGGTTCAATTACAGTAGAGAAGCGATGGTAAAATAAAAATAACAAATCATTCCTTTCTTTTTATGACTGATGTAGAAAAGTTCTTGAGTCTGAGGTTATGAGGTGAGGTGACGTTACGTTATGGCCCAAAGGTTACAGAGAGGAGACCGTTCTACTCACACAGCATGAAACAGTATATTCTCAAGGGAGAGTCAGTACATCTGTAGTCCATATATGCACATGTATAGAGGTGTAAGGTTAAATTTTCCACGACAATGACCCAAAATTGTTTGTAGTTTCAGTAGTTAACTACACAAAAAATGGCAAAAACGTAATTTAACTACTTGAATCACTATGCAAATATGAATGTAGCTGAACTACCAGCAAGCTACTGCAAAATGTAGTTCAACTAGTTTATCCATGCCCACATGCTTGACTGATGGTTGTTCTGATTGCTTATTCTTATTGCTTCGGCGGCAAACATGCTGCCTTCTGTTACTTCCAAAAACCTCAAATTTAGACTCATCAGTCTAAAAAACCTTACTCCACATCTCAGGTATCCAGTTTAGTGCAAATTTTCTTCTCTGTTGTCTATTTCCTTTTCTTAGTAGCGGCTTTTAGACAGGTACACATCCTTTCAGACCCATAGCAGAGTTGTCTTCTAACAGTGGAAGGATCGACAGAAACACCAGTGGATTTTCTGTCAGAATTGTTTTCCAGATCTGAAGCAAGAGTGGAGCTGGATTTCTGTCTATCTGATGGTGATACTTCCTACCATGGTTGTCAGGAGTCCCATTTTCTCTAGATCTTGCAATATTTTTTTAACCTCCATAGCACCAGAATGACCCAGCCACCACTATGCACCCCTAGTGCTGTTGGAAGAGAGTGAGATGTCAGCCTCTTGAATCATTTCACTTTTTTAGCGGCAGTGTGAAGTTAAGAGATAAAGGGACTATGACGATAGATGTGCCGCAACATCAATGTAGCTCTATTTTTGTCAGTTTTACATTATCAATAGTCCATATCCATATGTCCAAACTCGTGAAGCAGTCGTATTGACATGGCATTTTTGTGTCTTGTGTGTCTTGGATTGGATTTGATATTTGGCCATTATCTTTCCAGCGTTATGCACCTAATCTAAATGTTACAAGGTTAAATGTGTGTATGACACTGGGATTGTCAAGTGGGCACCTCCATTAGTCTTTGTACCCGAGCCCTTTGAAAGGCCTCATTCTCCTTGGTTGTTATAGGACTATGAAGAGCAATTATCAGGCCTGTCCAAACCTGTCCAAACGTAAGGTCACAAATACAGCTTCAGGTGAAAGCTGACTAAACAGACCATTATACTTTCTTCATGGCTCAGGGATGAAGGTTTTGCGCTTCTTACATCAGGTTATGCATGTTTGTGCATGTGTTGGCCTCAGATACAACTGATTTCTGAATGAATGCCCTGCCATAAATACCAGTTTTGTGAAGCTTGTGACATACATGGTTAGCATCTTGTAAAGTGTCTATGCCTGTTGCCGAGCTTCAGGTTGCAACCACTGTTCTTCTTTCCTGACGTAATTTGTCCGTTTGATATAGGTTGTCATGCTTTTCAAGACCGTTCCCCTTGCTACATTAAATCATTTTCCAATTTTGGCAACTGACTATGTGGTCTGTTTGGAAGTCTCCAACCCCCTCGAGCCCAATGCAGTGGGAAGACAGACACAGCCCTATAATTAGTATCAACACCTACTCTTAAAAGTGAAGAAACGTCATAACTTTCATTTATCCTGAGGACATGCCTCCATAGAAGTATGCCCATCTCCACTGAATTTCGTACAAATGTAGAAATCTAAAATGAATCAAACACAATGCTCAATGACGTTGGTTAGGGTACAAATCAAGAGTGGCAAGGAGCCATTTGCAATGGGTGATGTCACTAGAAAACAATGGCAAGCCATCATCTTTGACATCTTAATGCAGGGGGAGGCAGCAGCAATGCTCCACAGATATCCTGAAATTGCTAGTCAGTCTTACTCATTAACATCGGCAGTGTCAAATTACAAATTGAACGTTGTCAAATAGCTGTAGGGATGACTTCCTGTTCTAGACGATAATGTTTGCCCTAAAGCAACCATGAATATTGCTGGTTAAATGTTATTTAAAATGTATATTTTAGCCAAGATCTGAAGGATGTTATGTATTCACAAAATTACAAGTACAATAATACATAATGTTCAAAAGAAAGACTGATAATGTGAAAATAAGAAATGTCTGTAACTTATCTAACTAACAAATGATTCTGAAAAATATGAAATTATCTGTAATAACTTTGTATGTAATTTATAGACATACCGTAGGAGCATAAGAAATCTGATCAAAACCAATAAATGTTATATTGCAAACCGCAGGCTTTCACTACACTACAGCAATCCACACACATGACATCTTCACCTGTGAGTCATCATCACAACCCAAAGAAGGGCATTCTGAAACTCAATTGCTAAACCTTGGCCTTCAATGAATGATATTAGTCATCATCTACCACATTTTAAACTAGAAGGGGAGGGAAAATAAAGGGGGAAACAAGACGGCAGACCTTTTGGGCAGAGGTCGGATAATAACATTGTTGATATGATGGTCACATATCCCACCTGGTGCCCAGCACCTTACAGGCACAAATTAATCATAACATATTGGCCACAAAATGGAGAAGAAGAAAAAATACAACCTTTTGTTTGTTAAATGAAAAAAAAAATTAATGATTGCAATAAAGCCTCTGGTCTCTGAACAGAAATACTGAGATGTTTAGAGAAGTGTCCCTCTCTTTCTTTGACACTGTGTGGTTTATTTCTCCAGTAGGGAGGGAGGGAAGGCAGGAAGGCAGGAAGGAAGGAAGGAAGGAGTCAGACAGAGTCTGTTTCTCAAGACCAAACTGCCCATCATTGTTGGCCTTTAGTACTGTCAGTGGGTGCATCTTCTCTCACCTGCAGCCGTGCATTGTTAAGCATGAACTCTTGTTGCTTTTTCAGGTTTGCATCCATGGATTTAGACAACAGGAACCCCATAGTAATGCTATTGCTGTAGATTTAAAGACAGGGCAACACAAGATCACGTATTTCATTCAGGATATTAGCCAATATACTACCAGTCACCATATTACAGAATGTATCCTGCTGCTAGGTCCAGTTATTGAATCCTGTGCATGTGTATACAATGTAGACGACGTTAAAAAGGTCAATAATAATGGCAATATTTCACTGCAGCCCAGCTAACTGCAACTTCATTTATTTCAAAGCGTTGATGAATCATGTGGACTGAAGGTAATACTATCCAACACAAAGGCTTCATACACAGGTAGTTATTGCTAATCCAAAACTTTGCAGCTGAGTTGACGTTAGCAGCTACCTATGCTTCGCTGAGTGATTTCACCTTGAGTGGTAGCTTGGCTAACTAAAAATGAAAGCGTTTGCACGTACCTTTTATATTTTGTAGATAGTTATCGATTAAATTATGATCAATGTTTAAACAAGCAGGATTAAGGAAGTTCCAAAGGCATGTCTCCAAAATGTTCCAATGGCCCAAAACTGTTCAAAATGCTTTCCATTGGTTTACCAATGTCAAATGTGCTGGACTAAAAAATACGACTTCCGGTCGTGACTTTCAAAATAAAACCCTTATTGAAAAATGTGTGATTCAAAGGATCAGGAAATAAAGACTACATGCCAGGGTCAAATGTCGTTGAATTTGTTGAAATACAATTGTCACACTTTAATTTCAGGCATATATCCATATCCATATAAGCCTATGCAAAATACCAAATGTACAGGGTTGTCAAAAACACACAAAGAAAGACTCATTTGGAAAAATTCCTATGCAACTTGAAGGGATGTCTACTGCCTTGAAAAAGCCACTTTAGATTTAGATTAGATTAAGATAACACTTTAATGATCCCTGGGGGAAAACTGGGTTCCTACAGCAGCGGTGACTGAGAAACAATAGAACAAATAATACAGTAATATTGAAGATAATATGATATGACATATTAAGAGTATTCCAACAGATAAGTAAACAAAGATAAAGCATTTTCATTGACAGACTTCCTGGTTAGGAGCAAGTGCACACATTAGCTGTTCACCTTATTCCGGTATAGATTAAATAATTTACAGTATTACATTACATTACATTACATTACATTACAGTCATTTAGCAGAGCATAACCAGTGGCTAAGGTAAAAGTGCAATAAGTTAGCTATCTACTTTTTATTTAAACAAATGAGACAAGTAAGTGAAGCATATAAGCATATAAGTAAGTGCTAAGACAAGTAAGTGAAGTGCTACGAGGAAGGGTCAGGATAGTGTTTCTTGAAGAGGTGGGTTTTCAGCCTGTGGTGAAAGATGTCCTGTGCTGGCGGGGCTGTAAAGCTTGACCATAGGCTGGTGGTAAGAAGGAGCCGTTCCTTTCACTGCCCTATAGGCTAGCACCAGGGTCTTGAACTGGATGCGAGCTGCTACAGGGAGCCAGTGTAGAGAACGGAGAAGGGTAGTTGTGTGGGAGAACTTGGGGCGGTTGAACACCAGACGAGCTGCAGCTTTCTGAACAAGCTCCAGAGGTCTGATGGCAGACGCCGGGGCACCAGCAAGGAGAGAGTTGCAGTAGTCCAGGCAGGAGATGACAAGAGCCTGGATGAGCACCTGCGCCATCTCATCAGTGAGGAAGGGGCGAGTCCTCCTGATGTTGTAGAGGAGGAATCTGCAGGAGCGTGTCACCGATGCGATGTCTGCCGAGAACGACAGGTGGTCATCCAGAGTCACACCCAGATTCCTCACAGTCTGAGTTGACGTCACCACAGCATCATCAATGGTGATGGCCAGGTCTCGGTGTGGACAACGCTTCTCCGGGAGGAACACCAGCTCAGTCTTGTCCAGGTTGAGCTTCAGGTGATGCATCAACATCCACTCTGAGATGTCTGCCACTTGTGTGTCAGAGGGGGGAAATGACAAGATCAGCTGGGTGTCATTGGCATAGCAATGGTAGGAAAAGTCATGGGAGTGGATAACAGAACCAAGAGATGTTGTGTAGAGGGAAAAAAGAAGAGGTATGTAGGTATGTACAGAATGTGTGCAGACATGCAAAAGTACAATGTAAAATGTTCGGATTTTCAGAAATTACAGATGGATGTAACACATATAGAGAAATAATGTGTCCAGACATGCAATTGTGCATTGTAACGTAATTACTTCATTAGATTGTTTATTGTTTATTTTATTTTGAAGGCAAACTGTCCCTTTTCCGCTCTTATGCTGGTTCTGTCTAAGTGGCTTGATACAACTAAATGTGCTGACAACAAACAGGGTGGGCGGGGCAGTGTTTAGCAGGACACACCTTATGAACCACAAAGTTCATCCCGGGGCAGCTCGTCCTAGGGCCTGTCCCGCGAGCATCGGCAATCCCGA
>CABFOQ010009420.1:2741-14929 GCA_900660455.1 Gephyroberyx darwinii | reverse complement strand
CAGATCGATGATTGATTGGCGGATTGATTGATTATGATTCATGCGTTTGCCTGCTGCGTTCAGACCGAGTGTCTCTCCGACTGCTGGCAGCTCATTTGTTAACATTAGAGCCGGCGTCAGGGTAAAGTAACTTTGCATCTTAAGTGGACGGCAGTCGCTGGCTAGTAGCGACTTGTTGCTGAAACCAGGGATGGCACCAAATTCAGTGTCGGTGGCCAAGTTGAAGTGGGAGTTAACACTGCGCTCTCATTGTGTTGATGTCAAACGTCCAAACTTATTCATTTCTTATTTAGGCTATTCAGGTTTATGATTTATCCTGTGTGGATGTGCATATGTTTAAGTAAGACAAAGAAAAGAGCGCCACCTACAGGAACTGTAACTTCCATCAACAGGAAATCCAAGGAGAACGACGTCACAGTGCTGGACACACTGTTTGATTGACAGGTGATCTCTGGGAAGAGCAGTGCGGAAACACCACAGCGATGAGGCTGAGAGAAAAAAACAGGATCTTGTGGATTACCACTTTAATCTTAAATTAGTATCCATCACATTATACTCCATAACTGCAGAGGTACCTCGACGTGTATTTGGGTCAGCTCAATAGGCTACAGCTATGGAAATAGGGTGAAACGCACATAATGTACAGCAGGCTGTTTAAGAATTGAAATTACCCAGAAATCTAAGCTGCTGGACGTCGCCGGCTCCATCGCATCCATTTGCCGTGACGGGATTGTTGCAAGCGGTGATAATGTCAGGCCTCCGCTGTCTGTCGGGGCCATCGACTCTGACAGCCTCGGTGCCCTGATATCTGACCTTTCAAGTCCTCGGCATCACCTCCTCTTTAATTGTCGATGTGAACTTTGTCTGAACACATTCATTATTCCGCCGCCTCTCCCTGCTGGTGCAACATATCCTCTCCGCAATGATATATTATGCAGGGTTTTTTTATTTATTTCCACAGAAGACACAATATTTTTTTTGTTGTTCAGTTGCAGGGCAATGATCCTAACTGTTGAAGTGATTTTTGTGTCGTAAAACCAAAATGATACTCCCGATCCCAAACCAAACAATGAATTAGAGGTTATTAAAGAGTCACTAAATGTTTTTTCTGTATTTTATAGAGCAGGAGGAAATCCACCTAATTCCAGCTACGCAGGTTTACTGTCAACACAGGATCAAAGGATATTCCTGCGATGGCAAGACATCCGACTGAGAAACACGAAAAAGTGTGGTTAAAGTATGTTTAGCGTCAATGGAGATTAACAAATATTAGTGGCTTACTACTAGTAGCTTGATTTAATGATGCTTCAGCAGAAAACATGCATGCACACATAATTATTTCATACATACCTCAGAATGTTTTGAGATATGATTGAAAAAGAACAAAAAATGGCCAAAATGTACCTGTAAATGTACTTAATATATAAAATACACAGATATATGCAGTCATTACATAGGAATGTATTTTTAGTATTTAGTATTTTTATTTCATCTACATTGTGGCCATTTGTGCAGATTTTAAAACTTATATCTCTGCATATTCCAAAGTATATATATGTAACATGTATTTTGGTATGGTATGCACCAGAGGACTTGCTTGCAAACGCACAGACAGGCATTTTCTCAGTCATGCTCATGCTTCCAACTTATTTCCCAACTCACAATACCTAGGGGAGGGGGCACATGTTTACTCTCAAAATTTCATTTTGTCACCCTGTTGGTGTTTTTCACCAGCCGGCTGACAGACATTAAGTCGACACTGTGCACAGAGATGCCATTGCTATTGATTTTGGCCCCCCTGTTCTCTTCATCCTTTACGTCCTCTGTTTTTGGCTCCGGTGCTTCCCCAGCCTCTCGACGTCGCCCCTGTGGACATTTAGTCAAGCATCAAGGTCACCGTTAGCTCTGCAAAACTGCGTACTGATAAACCTCCTTGGATGGAAGCACCGCGATGCATGCGTGTGTGTTGCACGAAGCCAAGTGCCAGAAGGAAACCGTAACATCTCATATGCGCTGGGCTTCTTCATTTTTCCGAGCCTTCATTCCGGACTACTTTTGAATCGATAACACTGCATAAAAATACTGAACATGCAAACAACAGGCCCAAAAATCCAATGAAGACTATATAGATTTTTATTCTACATTTTATTGCATCTAGAATAAATGTAAATTACATCAATGATATATCCTCATTTATATTTAATTTATATATTAATAAAATAGATCTTAATTTTCCCATTTACAGATCAGGCTGAGTAATTCTAGCCTGTTAAAAGCCTGCAAATTAAACTTAAATGAAAGGGGATAAGTGCCTTGCTCAAGGGCACCAAAACCTGAGCTCCAAAACCTGAACTCCAACCAACAATCTCGCATGGCACATTGATTGCCCCGACCTCGAGGATACCACCGCCCTCACACTGAATAGATAGAGCTATATTATACCGTTTATATATTATATCAGTTCATTGCGCCTCAAGGTGTATGCGCATCACATCCCGCTTTGTGAGCAGATGAGTAATAATTCGCGCCAGAAAGATCAGCCCAGTCAATCGCAAAAATCAAAAACCAGATTGCCACAGGCTTTCAGTTTTTGTTCAAAATAAAATCAGTAAAAAGGAAGTAGCAACTCAAATTCAGTGAAATAATGAAATAAAAGAGTCCCATCAGTTCTCCAACATCGCTCAATTATCCAGACCCACAGCTTCAGTCTCATTTTCAGATTTACTGTTGTCTCCATGTTGCGTAACATCAGAAGGGACAAAAAAACGAAGCCAAGAAACCACAGAGGGATACACTTGTGACTCAAGCTCGTCATGATCCCGATGAGGAAGTGCAACAACCTACACAGGGCCAGCACCAGACCTTTCGTGGGCCTTATGTGAAATTTGATTTAAGAGCCCCCCCCCCCCACACACCGCCTCGCACAACCAACTGTTCTCAGCCTACACAGTGATTATTATCCCATCAGTTACTAACTACCACACTGTAAGGCTGCAACCTAAAACACACTGTTTTAGCTTGATGTGTCAGCAGGTTCCACGCCGTTCAACTGGAAAGCAACTCCAATCAAATTTCTCCATGTGCTAATTCATGCATCTGTTTCTAAATTAAACAACAAAAACGGTCAAAATCCGTCAACTTTATTAGCGTTGTTTAATGTATCTCTGCAAAATGAACAGAAGAAGAAGGGCAGGCTTTTTGAGATGCTCCAGTTATTGCTGTAAGTTATTGCTTTCAATATTTACCTCCGCCGTGGGGAAACACTGGCTGTTGGAGAACGAGTAATAATTTATCCCGGTTGTTGCTAAGATGTCATCGCCGCCTACACCTTGACCTCTGGACACACACCGTTTGGCATATAAGAAAGCCAGAAGATGTTTAGTGAAATATGCTTTATAAATACACTTTTGTAAAGTGCAATTGTGTCACAGTAAAGAACGATCTTAAAGGCAACGCTTGTGAGATGTTCAAATCAAGTTGTGCCTTCAGTAAATTTTCAAAACCATCGCCTGTTTTAAGATCTTAGATGTTGCATGGTCTTTCATTCCTTCGTGCAGTTTTTAGTACTTGCTTGAATCCAACTCCATCACAACCTTTTGAAAAAAATTCAAAAATGTGCTTAAGGTCCTTTTGGCAGACTGAGGTATCTGCCATAGAGGAACTTAAAAGGACTACATTCCCCCCAGCTGACAGCAGCCAGTCGGCCATCTTCCCCCAAGCTGAAGGGCATTACTAATCAGCCAGGTGGACTGATGGGTAAAGCCTAGGCCACGTTCACACGAAGCTGTTTGAATTTGAAAACGTGTCTAGCGTTTTCGAAGCCCTTTAAAAGCAGCTTTTAAAAGCAGTGCGCTCTGGCCCACGATGCACTGGCGATTTCATTCATCACGGTTTCAGAGTCCAGACCTGCTGCACCCAAAAACGTTCCCCCAAGAGGAAACTTGGAAAGGTGCAGAGTAGCAAGGCGCAAATATAAGACCAGATGATGTCAATTCCCGTTTCTGGAGACAGTGAAATCCCTGTCGCCATAGTTTCCGTTCGTAATGATGCGCATCAACAGTTTTATGTTGGGGAAAACAATGTTTTACAAAATAACCGCTTACGCAGATACAATTAACTTTGAAGTGTAATAAAATTGTGTTTCCATTATTTTGTTGGCGCTATTGCCAATAGCCAGTTACATGATTGCATGAACTGACAATAATAATGATAATAATCCCTTTTGCAAACCTGCAGTAATTATTTTGATTATCCAGAGAGAATTGTACAAATCAGGTGTTTTTATTAAAAAGATAACACATTTCTCGCCCTGCCACTATCAAATTTTGCCAAAGCAATTACATCCATTATTCCGCACTGCCACATCACGTCGCTCGTCGCAGCCGCGGGTCTACATCTTTTTGCATTAACAGAATTCTGTGCTTCGGGCCAGGCTACCTTTGGGGAAAGCTGTCGGAAGGGAGAAGACAAGGCATGCAATTGATGCACCCGGTGTTTTCAGATGAGGACGCGGAGCGAGGATCGGTGGGGACGGGTGGTCCCAAGGGTGCCAGGCGACAAACTGGCTCCAGCACATACCCAGGATGTCACCGTCCACCGTTTAGCCCACTAGTCTGGACTAAATTAAGACTGATTTACAAACTAACTAAAGACTGGTTTGGTTGTCTGTGCTTGTGTTTTCTGTGCGGTGTTGCTTCCAATAACTATGCAGCGGCCCACTCTTCACAGCCAACCAACTCTGGAGGAGGGAGTGATTGACTGATTGACTACTGATTACACCAATGACCTTTTACACGCCTGTAGCAGCGAGTAAACAAACAGATGCATCAGTTTTTCACCATTTTTCCAGCACCAACACGCCCAAAAATTCTAAAAAACGAAACGCGTGCTGTTTACGTTTGTGTTGTAAATCAGTGTGTCTATATGTATCTGTTTGTCTGTCTGTATCCCCTGTAATTAACAAACAAATAATGAATTACTTTGATTATAATTTCATTAAGTACAATTGTTTTGTAATGCTTTAATAATAGTCATAGAAAAAACCTGTCAGAATTACCAACGCCACAAATGACATTTGAACGCTGCTTAATTTGCAGAGGTCCTGCAGATAGACTTAAATATAGAACTGAGCTCTGGCTTATGAAGGGTAAATAATTTGAGGTAACTCTTCCCCTTTAAGTATCTCTCACACCAGTGTCGTCCTTGAGTCTGAAGTGATTTTCCCTTTGAGCCAGAGAGGGTTGGATTAGTCAGGGAAGATTTTGCATTTTCCTTGAGAGACCCAGATGTCGTGTTCTCCCAGACTCGCCTCTGGTCGGCGATGGCAACGGAGACGGGTCTTCACCGAGCACGTATTAAGACCGGCTCGTGGTCGGGGACAAGTTAGTTGTCTGTTCCTTCTTCACTACGAGAGAGAGCTGCCATCCCTGGGGGGGCCCTTAACTCACTTTGAGTTCTATGGGCTTGAGTGACTCCAGTGGCATCGGCTGAACCTGGGGAGATGTCACTGATGGTTTTCTCAAGCATCCTTCGCCAATTGTGCTCAGCATACTCCTTTTATGAGGCATGTTACGCACTGGGATGTCAGTCAAACTCACAGCTTTAATAGAAATACTGGCTAACTTATGCAGATATTTCTCAGAGGCAGAGCTGCGCTGAGAAATAATCTCATTGGCTGAGTGAAATGTCAATGGGAGGAGCTAAACAGCTACAGATTTTCTGTAATGTTACACTGAAGCCTAGTGAAGGAGGTTACTAATATTTTCATGCCTAGCATTCTTGCTACTAACTGAAAAAGTACAATCAATCCATACTAAGTTAGCTAGGTAAGCTAGTTAGCCTAGCTGACCTTCCAAGTTCAAACTAGCCATACAAGCCTAGTTTTCTACGTAAGCTAGTTAGCTGCTGACCTTCCAATATCAGGAATACTATTGTCACGATCACTGAAGTCACTTCCATTTATATTTTTTATTCATATATTGACTAGAGTGATCTTTTTTTGCTATTTAAGTTTGCCAGTTCAACCAATGAGATTATGTCTGCTTCCAGAGCCGCTCTGCCTAAGAGACATGTTTGCACAACTAAAACTCCACTCTATTTAATTTATGGCCACGCTTTGAAATGAGATATTTCAACAGTGCTACCACATAACATGCTGGCAGGCAGAGTGGTTCGAATCTTCCCAAGAGAGTCTGTTTTACAATGAACAATGCAAATGTACAAATAAAGGGCATTGTTAGTGTAACAATAAAGAACATATCACTGCATTAATTAAGATTACATAAAGAATTACATAAACATTAGAGAAGTATAAACAAGCATAAATAACAAATAAGAAAAGTGCTCAATGGATTTTTAATTAGTGTTTTAACATTATAAAACTTATTTTCAATGACCCTTTAAGAAATGAAATATTGTATTTCCAGTAAAAATATTTGGAGAATTGGAGATGACTGTTTAGAATAAATTCAAGGGGAAAGCTTTCTTGTTTTTCAAAGTAAAATGTAATATTGGTTAGCCCCGTCTGCTTCTATATTCAAAATAGAATATATGTATGAGGAAAACATATTTCCAGAAGTGATTCACAATGGGACGTTCAAAAAATAAGTGCATGGTAGTCTCTCTGTTGGCAAGGCAAAGGACAGAGATATTGCTGTTGAAATGCTTGCATCTTTAAATTTAGTGATAGTAGAATTACATGGATGTATATTCTGTAAGATCTTGTATGGATCTTGTATGGAAGCAACAAACAATACTGACGTCAATAACATAGTGCTATTATATTAGTGCTATATTGTTATTTAATTTGCTCATCGTTGTGGTGTTTGTTCACTTCACTTCCCAGAGATCACCTGTCAATCAAATAGTGTGTCCAGTACTGTGACATCTTCTGCCATGGATTTTCTGTTGAAGTTTCTGTAGGTGGCGCTCTTTTCTTTGTCTCTTCAACTAACTACCCACTTCTTCTTCTATTCATTCCAAACAAACTAGAACCATATAATGCATCACTTCCTGTGTGTCAGAGGATTTCTTTCTCAGGAAAGACCAGCAAATGTAAAATTGGGTATAGGTTGAGTCACTATTGTGTTATCAATCAGCGATAGGGAGCATCAAAACAGACATTTATATGAAAATGCAGATTAATACTTTAACTTTATGTATTTGCTCTTTTCCCATAATTACAAAAAGATCCAAGCTTATTCTTGGTGGGGTTATGGAATACAGGCAGTCCCTTTTACCACTAATAGTCAGAGTTGGGTAAAGGCGACCTAACGACTCGGCCTGCTGCATTCACTGTCCATGTGGCTGTTAGGGACTGGTGTTACTGGTTAGAGACAATGAGTGTGTGTGTCGGCGTGGTCACTCTTGACAGGCCTATTTAGACACATATTGTGCCTCCAAATATGCTCCAAATTGTTAATTAATCTGCTTTGCCCCCCCCCCCGCTACAGTCTAAACGTCTGTTACTCGTCCAAGGGGTTTGCAGGCCACTGAGGGTGAAAAAGACTATAGCCTCTGAAATTGACATGTGCTGTAAATTAGCTGATTTTGCCTGGTTAAGTGGTATGAGGATGACTGGACCACAGAGCCTCTAGCTGGTGTGCACATTTAAACACGCGGATCCAAGAGCCATTTAACCATTTATTGAGAGGGGAGAATGGAAGAATGGAGGGAGGGTTGGATAAATAGGTGGATGGATGAAAGGATGAGGTGGGATGATTTTCTGTACAATAAACAAACATAAATCAATATATAGCTGTGCATACCGTAACTAAGGACACTCAACAAAGGTACATCCTGTTAGCTTACTTTCTGAATGCATCCACTAGGTTAAGGAGGATCTTTCAGGCCTTCGTCAGGATCAGGTAAGTATACTAAATGGTTCTGACACAGTGCATGATCTGCTTGCATACAATTCTGCCTTACTTAGAGGTAGGTATCAAACAGCTCCAAAACAAAGCATCGTAATCTGTTAGGGAGTCAGATACACACAATAAATAGGGATGCATAGCATGTAGACATAACTAAAAGAATATAAGAAGTAAGTCATCTAAAATTTCACAGAACACGCCCAGCCTTTATATCACCTCCCCTACTCTAGGCTCCTCCCCTGTTCACTGATTCTTGAACAGAGGGGTTTTCAATGAAAAAAGACTCAAGTTGACTTGAGAAGAAAAGAAAAGGGGGGGGGGCAATCAATAACCTCCCAATACATTCAGCACTCTGGCGCTGCTGCAGAGACAAACATGCACTGTGAGTTGACCTTCATGCACTCGATGCAGCGGTGCAGTCAGAATGGAAACGTAGTACTTTCTTTATACATCTCGCTTTCAATAGATCGGAATACAATACTGGCACTGTGCACAGTGAAAACATCATTGTAAATCACTTAAATAACGGGCTCTTATTTTATTGAAAGGCAAATGGGCGTTTTATTAATTTATTTCAGACAAGCTTACTATGATGAAAACCTTCCCCGAGTGAGCGAATTGAAGTTAACATTTAAGTATTCCTCAGCTTTTCATGGCTTGTTTTTGTGGCATGAAAGTCGCTGCTCGACTTTGAAATTGGATTACCATGGTATTTGCATGACTATAACTACAGCCAACATAATGGTGGGAGAAAGGAAAGTCGTCTTATAGGATCAACAACTTGAGTGAATTTCACAGCAAATGAAAGAAAAAAAAAATACCACCAGCGTGGCTTTTTTGTGCGATAAGGCTGGGGAAAAAACTAACAGAAATATGAGAGCTTGGTGTGTCGTAATGTCTTTAATGAAGACAAATAACATGCAGGCAGTCACTGAGATCAGTAATGTCTCAATATGTTTCCCAAGGACTCTTGCTTTTGCTATTTACTCAGGAATCAATGCCGTCCGAAATCCATCTTGGTAATTAGGTTTGAGGGAGGCAGATTTTTCGACGGGATAGAGGTTCAGGACGGGAATGGATCAGGTATAATGGCTGAGTGGCAGGAGGGTGAAGTGTCATGCATGCTAATGGTGAGCGCTGATGCAGCTTCGCAAAACTCAAGCCGTAGACTGAAGAAGCATATGAGAAGATTAAAACTGGGCATTTAGTATTTGCATTGCATGGGTAAGTGCAGTCATGATTGAAAGTGTGTGAACCAATTTAACGTATTTTTAGAGGAAATTCTGCAAAAGCGAATTAGTGCAGGTGCAAAAATGAGTGAACCTCCTCTTGCATCAGTTAAATCAAGTAGAATCAGGTGAGCAAATAATCAGGCAGGATGTTAATCAAGCCCAGATCCAGGAGGAGTTTGTGTGGCACGCCCATAAATCCAGGTGAGAAACCTGGTCAGGTTGGTGGCAGGTGAAAGAAATACACTGCTGTGATCTAAGGAGACTTTAGATGAGTGAACAGTCTGGGGAAGGTTAGAAAGTCATATCAAAAAGATTTGTGCATGGTCTTTATTTGGGATACCTTCATTAAGATGAGTTAAAGTTATTCCTCTATAATATATTAGATAATGAACACTCCCTGCAGGTTCACACACTTTCAAGCAGGACTGTGCATCCACAACTGATTTCCACACCTGTCCTTGTGAGAGTGATCACAGTTCCAAGTACAGGTCAACACGACACTAGGACTACAATATTGACCATGATGAGACACTAAAACTCTCCATTGAAATCCATACTGAGATTGTTTTAGGTGGGCTAGCTCCTTGAGGCAGGTTTCACTGCACAACAGGGACTGAAGCTGCTGAGGAAAAAAAGGAAGGATGCCTACACTATCTCAAGACACAGTGCTCAGGCAAATAAATTCAAACAGTCCATAATTACAGGTTCAAAATGAATGCTGTAAATGGATCACCTTATCCAGTTCTTCAAAGCCTACGACTCATAAACGTTTCTGTTTATGAGTCGTAGGCTTTGAAGAATGAGTTTCTATGAGAGGGTGGAGAGAGCAAGGACTTCGCCCACAACAAGTGCACAATATTCAACCGACTGCTGGCATCATTTTGAATGTATTGAATTATTTTCACCCCCTAATGCTCACAGCAGTCTCCACTATACGACACAGTGGAAAGGGGGGGCCCGTGAATGTTTTTCCATTTCACTTTGCTCGCAGGCTTGATATACACGTAACTGTACGCACTGTGGCCGCGCCGCAATTACTATTGTTATATTATTCATGCCTAGCATGAGGAGTAATCCGGCTGCGGGTGTAGAGATGCTAGACATATTTATTTATGGAACCCCTATAGAGGCATCTTTAGCAATGCATGGTATTTTTTTGGAGATAAGTGGAGGGGAAGTGATTGCACTGTGTCAAAGCATGCAATTCCCAAAATGCATTTCATCACACTCAAATTCTCACCGTTTATCTGTGTTTTGATTCCTCAGTTGGTGTATATACCTGCGACGGGCTGCCACTTTTCCTCCCTAATGCATAATCCAGTACCTTTTGTGTACATTAACGAGAGGTGGCGAGCTGAAAATCAATGCAATCTCTTCCAGCTGTCACCGGCAAGCGTCTTCTTCCCGCGTGACAGATGAGCAAACGCACTCCATCCCAGGTCTTTACCCGCAGCTGAGTAGATCCCACGGCATCCTGCCGGGATCAGCGGCTGCATAATAACGGCGTAAATTTTTAAGTAAGTTGAGAAGGAAAAGGAGCGCTCGGGCGAAGAAATGGTTTTGTCTTTGTTTTTCAAAGTGAAGATTGATTCCTTTTACTCTTTTAAAGAGTGACATTGTTGCATTGATAATTACAGCTGACCCCATCCTGGCTAGGCTAGCCCTGTCGTTTTGTGAGCAGTTCAAGATGATGTTCAAGAGATGTCCTTTAATGTCCTTTTTTACTTACTCATAAACCTTCCAGGCTAAACGTTTAGCAACAAGCAGAATATTCCACCTTAACGGTTGGTGGTTGAAAGGCTAGTGCAGTTTTCTGTTTTGGTGCAGCCCCCCATAGGTCAACATCAAGTTTAAAATGAAATCAAAAGTAGATTTTTATATATATATGCATATGCCATATATAGGTCTAAAGGTAAAGGTCTCTTAGTTGAAGCAGCAGATGTTTCACGGGGCGTCAGCAGCTTCTATACCACCTTTTTGGCCAGACCTTTCGCTAACACAGCACTAAAACAAAGTGATGAGACTTGGCTGTGTGATGCCAGTTAAATATGAACACCTCTAGCATGCGCAACATCATAAGAAACGTTTAAAAAGCCAAACAATCGCATTTGAATCCAATTTTCAAGCAATTGAAACACCGAATGACCACGTCTCACCATGAATCTGAATAAAGCGTCATTTCTGTAAACACGGGTCAGCCTAATGCGGAAGAAGTTGCTTTATTTGCTTTCATTTTCCACCGCCGATGTTGATTAGCGGGGTAAAGAGCCGCATCCCTCGGCGCCGAGGCAAGAATTAAGCAAAATTATATATATTAAAGTTACTGTGATTCTAGAAATCAGGGGAGAAGGGGAGGGGATGGGCCTCAGAGGGCTGCAACCAATCCTCAGCTAATATACACGTTTTCTATGGGATAATCAATTCCGACTGGGATGCTATGTTGCCTCTGTGTGAGTATACTCTTCCCGAGTAATAAACTCTGGTCTTGGAGAGGGCTTTAACTGTGTCGGTGTGTGCTTACATTAACGGTAACACTTTCCTTGAAATGGTACCCATAAGGCATTATAGGCCTCATAGGCACACCATAAGGGCTTTGAGTGCATTATACTCAGTGTTATGCTGCAATGCACGTAATGTAATGCATGTCATAATGCATTACAATGCAGGTAAATCTCTGATTATGATGTAAGAATGGTGCACATGCTTAAAATGTGATAGTGATGTGCTTGTGCTTCAAAATAAGAGTTTAAAGACGGTAAATTACTCATTGTTTTATCATAATGCTTTTGAAATGATCATTTACGTTCAAACCTGCCTGAAAAACAACCAAGATGCACAGAGAATCATCCATGTATCAGCTGCATAGCTGCCTTGACAAGCCTACATCTCTGTCTTCCATAAAGAGGCAGAGAAAGATGGCCTCCTCGTTTGGACCGAGATCTCTGTAATCCTGCAGTATTAAAATGACCTGGAGGGAAGGATGGGCCGTGATTGAATTTGTTTGTCCGAGACAGACCCTTTGCATTTTGCGAGTAACCCAATTTTGGCCGCGTCTGCCGGGGCCGGTGAAACGCTGCCCCCCTGC
>CABFOQ010009411.1:2630-34586 GCA_900660455.1 Gephyroberyx darwinii | reverse complement strand
AGATTCGGTGTAGTTTATGTCGTCTGTATTCTGTTCTGTAAATATATGTACAGAGACCAGAGTCACTTAACACAGTGCATAGGGGAGAGTAGGGGGTGCACACAGTGCTGTCTGGAAGGGGAGATGGAGGCATAAATCTTACATATACTTTCAATTCTGAATTCAATCAGTATATTAAAACATCATTTTAAAATGTACATTTGTAAATACACATGTAGGCTGTGTCCGGTAACAGTGGGATATCATAAACTGTTTGTTTTTTAACCTTTATGCCATCTGTTTCAAGATGAACTAATGTAAACTTATACTACATGGATGGAAGCACTGGCCATACCTAAGTGAGTCCAAATTTGATCTCACAGCTTTTATCATTATATTGGAGAGCAAAGACCAAGAACAAATGCAAGTCACATGCGGAGAACGTTCAGAACAAATGTTCCATCTAAGATGTGTGTGTTATTATCATATTAACAGAGTTTATGCTTTATTAATTAATTAATTAATTATTCTATTAATACATACAAACTAGGAGTATTAAAGTATAGTATAGAAGATTTAGATTTAGAACACTTTTCTAACCTACACTTTGCCATAAGCTGAATGAAATTTGGCTTTGGAAATGTTATGCCTCCTGTAAATATGATAACAACACAAATCCTTATTTGACTAGGCAACAGCTTGAGATATATCATGTGTTGTACTAATATGTAGAGAAGAGGTTGATAGATGTTACATTAAATGTTACACACGTACACACACGCACACACAAACACACACACACACAACCCACAACCGCTACAATCAACAGAGGTTAAAGTTCTGTTTGTCTGCACTATCACCAGTAGGTGATTTGTTAATTTTTAACAGGGGGGATGCACTTCTGGTTTGAGATAGCGCTGCTGTAATTCCATTGCCTGTTTATCTCAGTTAGTAGAACATCAGACTCTCATGCTGAGGGTCATGAGTTCAACTCTTATATAGTATTAGTTATCACCTCACTGTCAATTTTTATTGGTGGATCATAATGAATAGATTCAGAATCTATTCACTTCTATTGGACGGCTTGAAAGAATCGGGTTAGTTAAAAGAGTTGGTCTTCCCATCACTACTGTGTGCCTCTGACCTCCTCCCATCTTGTGTTGGGCCCTGCCAACGCAAATCGCGCGGGAGCGAGAGTTTTAACTTGATAAACTGATAAATAAACTGCGGGTCCCTGGATTTAGCTAGCGCTAACCAGAACGTTGCTCACAGCTCCACCTGCACACACAGCTCCACCTGCACACACAGCTCCACCTGCACACACAGCTCCACCTGCACACACAGCTTCTCCACCTGCACATGCAGCACTCTCTCTGCTACTAGGGGATGGAGAGGGGGAATGGCAGGTTAACAAGGGGGATGCATTTTGGTCATTTTGCTAACAAGGTGGATGGCATCCCCCCCTCATATCGCCTACTGACTATCACTCATGTTCAGTCTGCAAATTTATTTGCACTAACTGTTTACTCACCGTGATCTTCCTCTCACATTCCCTCTTGACATCTACCCAAACAGAGTCAGCAATGACTTGACCATTCTGGTTGTAGTAGTAGCCAATCAGACGGAAGGATGGTGCCATGTCATAGGTTATCTGCAGCTGGTCTTTAGATGTAGTTCCGGATATGATGGAACCTTGTTTTACAAGGATCCCTCGACTAAAGACCTACAACATAGATAATTTATTTGAAGAGCAGTTTCTACTCCATGTGAAAACAAATCATGTTGCATTTACTTTGATATGCCTCACCATGTAATATAGATACCCATCCTGTGGTTCACTATTGACGGTTTGGTATGAAACGGCAAGAGACTCGCCCACAGAGTACATCTTATGGGTAACACTCAGATACAGGTAGGAGGTACTTATTGTTGAGGCAGGTGGGATGACTTTGCTCTGTTTCTGGCCACCGACAGACACCTATGGGATACAAGGGAAAACAATTAACAATTAGCATAGCTAAAAACCAAAGCATAAATACATGACAAGGACACTTCACACACTGAACCATCAATGCTTTCACAGTTTTTATTACACTTTAAATTGAGTTGTTTGGGGATACTAACCTCAACAGCAATCTCACTGACAATGGGGAAATTAAAGATGGCAAACACTGCCCCCTGCTGGTTGGTGATGTCTGTTCTAGATTTATCCTGGGATGTTGGTATATTAATCTGTACTGGAACACCAGCTGCTGGGGAACCATCCGGGAGCCGCACGACCACCTGTCATACATCATACAGATTCTTAACACACACAACCATCAAATTATCATCATCTGGTGCATAAAGGTTCATCCTTTATGTATGTATGTACTATATGTATGTCCATGTTTGTTTCTTTTGTTTGTGCCCATTTTATTTTCAGGCTTACCACCACATCTAGCGGAACTCCAGGAATGAAATGTGAACGAGTTCGAGACAGATCAATGGTGTAAAGGCCAGAGCTGATGGGAAGGGAAACTTCTGCCTCCTGTAGTTCACCGCCTGGGCAAATGATGCAGACAGTTTTATCAACCATAATGAAAAGTCACTTTCATTACTACAATATCCCTGTATGGACTTACTGTGTGTCTGTGGTACTCATAGTGACCATATCGTACTTTATTTGATCTTCTATGGTGTCACCATGTAGTATCTGTGATATTTGTAAAGTATCTTTCTAAAATTATAGGTTATACTTATTTTTCATTAGGGAATCTGTCCTATTAAGCTACACCTTTACCTCTGGAACTACTTGCACACATACTACTAATACACATAAATATGTGAAACATTGCACATATAGTAGAGATATTCCATATATAATTATATTTTATATATTGTATATATGATGCAAGTGTTTGTGAACAGCCCAGTTTGAATTAAGCCCTACATGGCCTCTCATAGAATATTGCAACAGCCCTCTAAAGTCCTGTCTTGTATTCCACTGTGTCCTTTACTTCGTATGTTGGTGACAGACGCGGTCATGATGAGCTGTGCTCCACTCAAGTCAGACAGGGTTTTGTTCAGATGTTTTTGGAGGTGCTTATTTAACTCAGCTGTCCAGAGAGTAACTTCTGCTTCCCCATGCTGGATCTGCAAGAAATGGCAAAATCATTGGTTTTCAAATAAAAAATTTTTATAATACTACCTTCTTCTTTTGTCACATTGAAATTACTGTAAAGTTTTATGTATGGCCTCAGTTCTTGTCTTATAAAGTTTGGATAGATCTTCTCTCACCGAACCAGCCAACTCCAATTCCTTGATAACAGTCTTTGTCTTTTGTTTTTGACCATCATCAGAACCCTGTGTTGTCACTCCAAATTGGCAGTAGTAGGCTCCTTGTACTTTCTCACCATATGAGTACCTGGACGGAAGCATTGTAACATTGTAAATGTTGAAGTTGTTAAAATTAAGAGTCTGAAGGTGTGAAAAGAATTATTATTTATACATGATCACCATCCACTAAGCTCTACTTTTTTTTAAATTAAAAGTAGAACTTGGCAGTACAGTCAGGGATGTATAAATGAATGAGTCAAAGCTTACAAGGCTGAGATGGTGAACTTCAGCTGATCGGTGTTCAACAGAAGATAGTTTTGCTCCATCCTGATGGCCACCTCGAAACTTGGTAAAACTAACATGAACATTAAAAAATATTGAGATGGAAGGATTATTATATCTGTTACTGCAAAACAAATATGTGTTGGATGCTTGAAAAAAAAAAGCCACATAGCTCACCAAATTTCTGGACTTTAAACTCTCGAGTAGCAGCATTTGATTCATCGTGTTCATAATGTGCTACAATGTTCCATGTACCTATTCTTTATTAAACAAAACATACATGTATCATAAATGTAATATCTATTTTCCACATGCAATTTTGTTTCTGCACAAAAGTTGTTTGTGTTGTTATCAGTGCAGTTACAGTTAATAGCAAATCTCTCAACATACTCGGAGACATCGGGTATGGTGAACGTGCCACTGAATATTCCTCCTGTTGCTGTTCGAAAGGTCTTCATTATTCTGTTACCAGCAGCGTTCTATCAAAGACATGAAAATCAGTTTAGACATCTATCAAAATTCTCTTAAATCTCTGAACAATTCACAAAAATGCATCTACTCACAACTATTGATATTTGGAAATGTTCGTCATGAGGCCGCATTGTATGGTCAAGGGTGAATATCCTGTACCTCACTAGCAGGGAGAGATTCCACAAACCGTATGAGTAATGACTACATTTACCATCAATGTATTCCAAATAGAAATTTTTACTTTAGTATTGATTCACATTAATTCACTTGGCTTTACCTTTCTGTGTTGGGTTGTAGATTGGCTGATCAGTCTGAATGAAGATATAGCCCCTGTGTTTAGAAACAAGGACCCTGGTAATCTTTCTCTTCCTTGGACTAAATTCTGCCACCAGGTTAAGGTAGGGAAGACCATTCTCGGGGGGGTCTAGTTTTGATATCTCTTTCCAATTTATCTGTACACATAGAAATATGAATATTTGGTAAATGGCATCTCAATCCTGTTATTTTTGTCTTCGAATGTGTTTCTCTTACCATGAGCTCAACTGTTTGGACCTGCCCCTCCCTAGTACACTCAATGGGAATCTTCTCAGACATCAAATGATTACTGATTTCCTGCTCCAGGTAGATGTTAACAGGTCTATTGAGGAGAGACCCTCCCATCTGGACAAACACTTTCTCTTTAACACCCACATGGAACACATTGGGTGCTGAGATGAAGAATCTGTACATTAAATGGAAAAAATATCGCTTAACTATCTATTACCCTATTTTGCATTCAATAGCATTGACTATGAAACTCCACTTCTAGGTCTAAAAAATGCTGGTACACATAAACCATGTGCAAATTTAGTAAAATCAGACTGAAAACCACCTTAGTGAATGGCAAAATAATCAGTACAACTAATTCCAAATGTATATTTGTCAATCCAGGCAATATATTGAAGAAAATATGTTTGGTATGTGGATATCAAATCTCACAAGCCAGTTATTTAGGACATCTATGCATTAAACAGAAATAGGTTGGCATTACATGATGTTGTTACATGCAGCTATTCCAACATTTACCTCTCCTGTGCACAAACGGAGTCCAGAGTCAAAATGAGGAACAGTATGGAACAGATGTGACACTCCATCGTCCAGCTTCTATTCCTGTGCCTGCTCTGACACAGGCTTCTGATTAACCAGAGTTTTATAAGTCATCCACCCCTGTCAATCAATTTCTCAAGACCCTCCCCTTGTTCTCTCTCCCTAGACAAAACACTCTGTATCACTGCTCAGATATAGTGCTTGGACAGATATGCTTCCCTCTGGTTTGTTTGTTCAATTGTGTAACTGGCTTAAAAAGGTTGAAAATAGTTGCATCTAAACAGATTTATCAAAAAATATAGTTGGTAGTAGATGACCAGTAGATGTGTTTTCATTCTGATACTGATTTTATAATAGCCTAGATTATATCACTGCTTGGCTCAGATGCATGAAAAATATTTGGGAGTCGTGTTTGCTATTTCACAATCTGTCTTCATCTCTCTCATTGGTCACTGCAAGTCAGATTTCCTGCAAATCATGTGATCTACAAGAATTGTGATGTCTCTGTTGGAATAGGTTCAGTTTCCCCTGCTGCCAAACACTTCAGGAATGATTTGCAAATTAGCAATCAATATGTTTCAATGAGTTTCAATTTCTCTGTAACAAACTATGCACCCTATTTACCACTGTTTTATAACTTTAGTGTAACAAATGTATCAAATACCAAATGTCAAATATAAAATATCAAATATCATATTACTTGTTAGAATAAGCTTATGCAATGGCACATTATAAAAGGGTCATGTGTAATTGTGTTAACTTTCTTTTATCTTTTATAGTGTTCAACATCCTTGCTGACTGGAATTTAACAAGCTATCAAGCTTTGCTAACTCGGTATACTGGGAAACTGTTACAGGCTTATGGAGGACAGCATGATAAGTCATTATTACCCAAGTGCATGATTTATTACACACAGACACTGACGACTATTTTCAGGTTTGGAGCTCAGCTTGTAATGAAGATAGAAACAATGTCATATTGGAAATTTTATTTTTTTAATCTTTTCTGATAGTGTTTGAAGATGCAATCAACAGAATAAAAAATAAATCTCGAAATCCATTGTCTTCCAAATGTAGCTGGACACATTTTGCTATATAATATTATTACATTTGCTACAGTAATACATTAATTTCTACCGTGAAGCAGAGAAACAACTGAATACCCTCAATTTCTTTGTAAGATACACTCAAAAGGAATCAAATGTAGAAGTGATACAATCCAGAATCCAGAGTACCTTTGATGCAGGGTCTTTATAAACACTAATGTTATACTTCATACCCACAGTACTACTGTAAATGTAGAAACCTATGGCAGGATTTCCTGATGAAATTAAGCACTAAAATTGTCATCCTAGTAAAATTCCCAAGATTGGTGTAGAGATTTCCACCATGCAGGGGCCTTCTGTAGTTGGTGTGTCCACTCTAACTAAGTATGTGGCCACACTGAAACGTATATATTTCATCTTGTTTCATATTAGTCATGTCAAAACAAAATTACAGCCGATTTCCTCCAATGAGGATGCTTTTAACACACGACTAGATGACATTTAATTAGTATCCATATTAATCGCTCTATCATTTCAGGATCTGGGAGTAAGTGAGAGTCGGGGGTATGATGTCCATCCACAACTCCTGGATATGGAAAACAAAATACAAGAATTGCGTTTGGACAATCAACGCCAGACTCCCTGTCACATGTGTGATGAAAAGCAACATAGCATCTCTTGGTCCTGGGAGTGAAGCTGCAATGGATGGATGTATTGATATGATGATGTCATGGATGAAAAACAGAATATATATACAATTATATACTATATAAATCTATATTAAACAACTGGTATTCTACATATTGAGCCCTTTTATGGACAAATGTGTCTACTTATAATTCTACGGTTGTACAATGAATGAATTATAAATTGGAAGCAGGCCACAATCTCAGATATCTGTCTCTCATAGCTAGATTTGGTGTAATACTATCTCCAGTTTATCTTGGAAAAGAGAATTTGTTCCAAAGGTTGCTCTCCCCAAATAGCCCTTTTTAGGTATTATATTTTTATCCTAGCAATTCAATTTATAAATTGTCTGATGAAAATACAAGAGCATCCCTTGGCTTTGAACTGGCTTTTCAATGAATGACTTTGTATTTGCTAATGAATCAAAGTGCACAGAGGCTGTTTTCATACTTACATGTTTATGCACCATCAGTGATAAAGTGATAATAGTCCTGAGGAAGTATTCATCTTGTGGCCCTATGCACATATACGTCCTAACTTTTCTTTTGCTATGTTGTACAATCTGCACTCCTCTGCATCCATCCTCAACTGCTGCTTGTTCCGTTTGCCTGTCCATGTCCGTCTCTCCCTCATTCCCTCTATCCATCTCATTTCATGCAGGACTGGGGTTACCTAAGAGACTCAGCCTCAATAGAGAAAATCTCTTTGGCTACAATTAACTGTGAAAGTGACAGAGGGGAAAGGAGGGATCTACGGAGGGGTGTAGATTGAGAGAAGAAAAGGGGAGAGGGAAAGATGGAAGTGTACATGGCAGGTAGAGTGAAGGAAAGTGAAAACTTAATATTTGCACCCATTTTGAAAAGTTTGCTGACCACAGCTATCAATTAATTGCAATTGAATGCTTGGAACCTTAGCACAATTTAGTTTCCTGCATTCAACAATTTAATAAAGGGAACGTATTCTGTTTGATATTATATGAGGCCAAATAATTTAGACTAAAGAAAACTCGAGACAAAAGAAAGATTCTTTCTGTCCATGTAGCTAATATGTTAACACACTTTTAATAAATATAGTTTCGCAATCTCACTTTCATAGCATCTCGTACTTGAATTGGGATTAGACCAAATTAGATTGCATTACACTGATCCCAGTGAACGTGAATTATGTCTATCACCATAATCTCTAAAACTGTGGAAGGAGTGACCATTGGGTTTCCATGGCGAGGTGTACACAAAAGGGTGTGGCGTGGGAATGTCTCCAGGGGTCAGGAGTGAGGGTGAAGGGGTCAGAGGTCAGAGCCAGCTGGACAGCACACAAGAGGAGACAAGGGTGAGAAAAGGAGGAGGGGGGCTAGTCCAGAGACTGACTGACTGGACCCAATGGGAGATTAACATTGAACTGATGGGGGGCTCACTGACCAATGCCTTTTCAAGGAAAAACTAAGCTATGACACTCTCATGTGTAATGGTCCGTGATAATTGACAAGTGACAAGGCTCTCATTGTGGATGCAAAAGCAGTTATCAAAATGCAGTGGTGGATTACAAGATCTACTAGTATTTCATGGTTAAATGTAGATCATGTTTTATTATATTACGCAAACTAATGCAATTATGAGAACTTTCCTTCAAAACTGAATGTTGCATATTGAAAGTGCTGCAAAGCATTAAAATCACTTCCCATAGAGTGGTCCTTCAGAATGTAGAATACTTTCAGGGATTTAGTGAATAGACATATATAACTTTAATATTGCATCAGTTAATGGTTTTTTAGTGGGGTTTTTTCTTGCTTCATAATATACCAAATACAGTCATGATCATTATGTTAAATATATATATATATATATATATATATATCTATATATCTATATATATATGGGCCTTTTCTTGTGATATTGTATTGTATACACATATTTGATATTTATATTTCACATATATATTCATATATTTTTGAATGTGTATGTGTCTCTGTCAACTGTATTGTCTGTATTGTATTCTGTATATGTGTAAAATAAATTAAAAAGTAAAAGATATATGAATATACATCAATTTGTTTGTTAAAGGTAATATTTCTTACAATAATCAGTGTTTTCTTTGACACCAATCCGATGGGACAATCATAGTTTCATTAACACCATAGTACAGATCATCTTAGTACATATTGTTTAAATACAATTTCTAACATTGAAAGTTACTTCCTATAGCTATAGATGGTCCATGTACCCCAAGGGTACAGACAGGAAGGTGAGGGTCTGTGTGCTCTGTCTTCCATGTGGCTGCTAGTGAAGGTCAGGTCAGTGAGGGCAGCAGGCAGTCTGGAAGGGAGGCATACCCTGGTGGTCTGAAAAAAGACAATCTAGGGGCCCAACCCAGGGGGTCAATATGCAAATAGTCACCCCAAGTGAAAGGCAAAGAGCAGATCAATGTTCTCACATTACTCTTGCTGCCCATGACTGTGAATGTGCACGCCTACACTCTGCATGTGGTTTTCATATTCAATGAAATTCAATTCCAACAATAGAGAAGGCAGCTGTAATTTGACAAAGCTAAGAGTGTGATGTAATAAGCGGTATATACTAGATGCAGAGACCTATGCTAAATATATTTTAACAAAGGCATTTAAGTAAACCCTCACATCTCTGCAGAAGTCCATCAAAGTCCGTTGAATTAGTGTAAGAATGGTAAAAAAACAACAACAACATTGTATTGAATGTTTCATTAATGACAGTATAAATATCATGAATGTTGGAATAAACAGCAAGAATAGATATAAACAGCACAAACAGGAAATATCTACATTGAGCACAATGAAAACTACAACAAATTCTTTATAACCTGATGTCTCACTGGGCCTCCGTGCTCATCTCAGCACCTATAGCAGATGAAATTGAGTTTGTCTGTCTCAGGGAAGCCTGCCCACTGCTGCCCCCCAGTGGTCTCAATTGCACCTGTAACCCCACAACCATATTGTCCTTCAGGTCCATGTCCAGGGGCCCAGTTCTGGTAGCAGCCAGTGACTGACTTGATCCAGAACCAAAAGTGGAAGCTGCAGGTGTAGCGTAAGCCTAGCCAGACATGGGATGATGTGGCATTCTTTGCTTTCTCCGCCACCCACTTGTGAATATTTTCACTAGTAACAGAGACAAGATCGACGTAGCGCTCCCTGCAGTAACTCACGGCTTGATTCCATGTCATGTTTTCCTGGATTAATATCAATTTTTCTTTTGGAAGGAAAATAGAAAATAAAGATAGGGTGGTGTTATTTTGGGATTATTTCACATGGTATCGTATTTGTGAAAAAGTGAGGGAAAAGACAGAAAATGTTTTGCACATACTAATGATAAACAACCTACCTGGAGTCAAACCTTGATTATTTTCAGGGTGCATTGGAATGAAGGAGTCTGTAGTGCTATTTGCTGAAATCCCGTCTGGTGTTGTTGATACGGAAATATCATCTCTAGTTATTTGCATAGTAGTTGAGGGGGGTGGATGTGTTTCTGTCACAGGTACAGTCTCTGTGGTTGCATTGTTGAACTCAGTGCTTGAGTTCAGAGATGAGACGGGTTCTATGGTATTCAATGTAGTCAGTTCAAACGTTGAAGTAACATTTTGATCCATGCTAGTGCCAGTTATTGCTTGCTTAGTAGTTACATTAACAGTGTTTGATTGTTCAGTAGAAGCAAGCGCAGCGGTTGTTTGAAAGGTGGATGTTATGACCTCCTGAGATGAACTGTTTGAAAGAGCTGGAGTTGTGAGCATTTGTACTGTTGTAACAGCTTGCTGGGTACTTGTCTGCTTGGTGGTTGCTGGTGATTTACTTGCTGTAAGAAAAAAAAAAAACATAGACATTGAAAAGCGGACAGTGATAGCTCTATTTCATACTGTAGAAGATAGTGCTATGCAACACTGCATTATACCCTAAAAAATCCTACATCATCAGTTTGCTGGAGAGAAAGTGTATGATACAATAAGAAAAGGTCACCAACTCACCCCCTTGACAAATGAATTTGCGTTTCTCACTGCATCTCAAGTCATTCCACTGCCCTTTATCTTTGAATACAGCAAGAACACAATCCTGATCAGTGAGGTAGTTGGGTTGATTGGGCTTCCAGTAACGGAATGATGAATTGCTTCCATCAGACCACTTCCAGGCATCTTTGAACAGGCCAATCCACACAGTCTGTGACCGGGACACATTCTGCACTGCCTGATTCTTTTCTGCTGAATGTATGCTGACTAGGTCTGATGCTATGTTCCTGCAATGATTCTGGGCCATCCTCCATGATTTCATCCCATCAATAAAAATAGGACCAGTGGTATCATCACCACCTGCAAGTGCAAGGGTTTATTCTGTTTAACACGGAACATGGTGATATGCTGCATTGAGCCATAATGTATATTTAGATCCAAAATGCAACATTGTGATTTTACTCACCATCACAAACAAAACTTCTTCTTATATTACAGTCACTTTCAACCCATTCGCCATCTGAACTCATTGCTGCACAAGTATCTTCATTGTTGTTTTGTGGTTCTCCTGCCTTCCAGTGAAGAAAATCCAGCCCTCCATCAGACGAAGACCAATGCCACATCCGTACTCCAATCTCCAGTCCTATCCAGGCTCTTTTTAGGGCACGTGGAACTATGTCAATCAAACTATCCATATCAGTTGAGTTGCGAACTGTTGCCAAATCACTGTACGTCTCTCTGCAAAAGCTCTTTGCCTCCGTATACGTTTTAGAACTATTAACAAAGTGAAAATCTGAGGAGCTGTATGTGAAGGAACAAAATCCTGTAGGGAGTAAAGTATGTTTAGGGAAAGACGATTAGACAGCAGTTAGAACATTCACAAAAACAATAGCAAAAACTTTCATTACATCCTTGGATCATGTCTTCTATGCCATTATAATTCAACAAGTATTCTGTACAGACACAAAGCTCTCTGTCTGTACAAATAAACATCTGCCATTAACTGCCAAAAATATAGGAAAAAGTGCAGCAGATACAAACCTGAGATAAACAAACACAAAATTGTAGTTCCTTTCGTCATGATGAATTGTAGTCTTCATCTAGATCATAGCAAACTGCAAAACAAGCATGCACTTTGTTAACAACTAGCTGTCATGATCTAATGAAACCACATTGCTCTCTTTGATACAGTAAAACACGACCAACAAAGTCGCTAGCAACACAGGGGCTTATGACTGTGAGCAACAGACTATTTGTAGGTGTTTAAGAATGTCACTGGGCTTGTTTGTAGTCACATCTTTAGGAGCAACTATGTTGTAATAGACAAAGCAGTTTTGCAGGTTTGCACACTTACACATACAGTACATGCATTCTGATTTGTTGCTGATGGAGACAGCAGACTATACTGAAACAGCTGCATATGCCAAGTCATGAAAAACAGTGATCAGGAAACAACATATACAACATATGACATATGAAAGATATTATTTTTGTCATCATAAGGAAGTCTCCTGAAATAAGACAAAAATTAACTTATCCATTAGTGAGGTGGTTAGTTATGAATGAAGGTGAGCAGGTCTCACTGTGCTGGGAATTATACCCAAAATGTGAACCATTGGATAGTCTCATCCTCTGTCCTCTGTTGAAGCCAAACAAATAATGTTGACAAAGAATTGGGGCTGGGTTGCTATTTCAATAAATAATTACTCAACAAGTGAGTTTGCACCGCATTCGTCACTCTGGAAAACAAGGAAGTTGCAAGACCAGCTATATTAAAAAATAGAACAGGGATATTAACTATTTTAAATAGGAAAAACAACATTGTACATAATCGTTGGCTGAAGCACAAGTTGTGTAATATGCTACCTCTTCTTTCAAAAGGAAATAATTCTAGCACTTACTTTTCCTTGTAGGCGTAGCTGTGGGTTAATTCCAAAGGTGTCACAGACGTTAGGCCTAATGAGCCATAATTATCCAAACACAAAATATACTATATATCAGTATCTCTCTTTAATTTACTTCAGTTCACGATCTCACCTATTTATTTTGATTTTAGCTAATCAACAATCCACCAACCAAACCAAATTGTCCAATGTTCCTACCTGTTTCAGTCTCATGCAAATATTTGCTACTTCCTCTTCCTATTTTGAAAGTATCCGTGATTGGATCGTTTTTTTGTTTTCCTATTTTAAAAGTATCTGTGAATGCATCGTTTTTGTTTTTGAAGAATATATACACTATTTCGCTATTTTAATTACCACATAGGTGTGCACTAGATTTCAGAATCTGTGGGGAATGTGGGTTTATACTCTGTAACAACTCAGTAGGTGTCCTTACCATAATTTTCAATCCATTTAAATGTTCAAATTTGCCCAAAAATTATGACAAAATGAACCCAACAATGTCCCAAGTAAGACAAACATTTAGTTTGCCCCATTTGCCAATGACCACCATTGCCTGTGTGCCATAACCTTTAGAAAAAAAAACAAGCTGAAGATTATTATTTATTTGGAACATTAAAGGAATTTAATTCATTTATAATTGTAATTTTGTGAGTGTACCATGTGACAAAACTGTGATGGGTGGTCCCATGAGACATTTTGGCTCAAGGGACACTGGCATTGAGCCAACATGGCTTCCTTCCAGTGTGTAAACAACAACAGCGTCAAGTTGAAGTAAACTCGATTTGAGTGTCGGCCTGTTCCGTCGCGCCCCTGCATGTAAAGAATTACAAACCAAATTAGTTATGTGGTTTTTAACGATGCGTTGAAGGTGTGCCCGGTGAGTATATCGTATTTCAACCGACTATAATTAGTTAATTACTGCTTTTGAAGCTATCAACTTGAAATGATGCAGTTAGCTAAATTAACTAGCCAAGTTAGCCACAATCGTAGCTAACAAGCTAACGTTAGCTAGCCACTTAGCTAGCGGGATAACGTTATTGTTCGGTTTCAATACTGGTTAGATAACTGTTGGAATATCTAGGACCGTAAACGTCTAAACCTAGACGATTAACGACGTAAGTTATCTGCATGGCAATATTATCTAACCGAACGCAACATCGACCAGAATTATGGCAACGTAAATTCTCCTAGCTAACATTAACTAGCCAGCTAACGTCAGTTAGCCAGGTCCGCTCGAGGGTTGGTTTGGTTTCATGGCTTTAGCTAGACAGGTTTGCAGCTAACTAGCTAACGATAATCCGCTCAGCTAAGGCGTAAACTACGTGTTATGTGCAATAAAACTTCATAGGTGTACTTAGTCATCTAAATTAGGATTTATTTGCTGACTGATATGAAACCGAACTTTCTGTTCTGCAGTTAGCGGTCCCTCGTTAGCTAGGGAATAACGTTACAGCGAATTGTTAGCAAAATTAACGTTACCACAATCTAGCAAACATATTTTTGCGATGTAAATATTGGCTAACTAGCGTATGTTAGCTAACGTTAATTTACGGGATAAGAGTTGCAGGAGACTGTTTGGTCAGCTTTAACAAGGGATATACAATTGTGGTGTTACGCCCCAATACATTTAAATAATCACGATTTTGTTTAGGGGTTACATATGAATTATTCGGACTGTTAGTAACAAGGGGGATTCTAACTCTTTCATCCGTGAAATCCCACGATGATAATAAGTGCAAGGTTGATTATAGAGTTATGGTTAGTCACACTATTTTGTTTGTGCCGGTTGATATGTCTGCAAGTACCGCCAGGTAACGTTACTAGCAGACCTAGCGCTACTTGCAGCGCCAGGTCTTTAAGGGGCACTTAGGAAAAGAAGGCCCATTCCCTCTTTTCTGTTACTGAGATGAATGTTAGCTAGCCGTTGTGTATACAATAGATGTATTTGAAAAATATACACTTGAATAGTTGACTTAGTTGTTAAAAATCAATTTAGAAAATCTAACTAATAGACCACTTCATGTCCACCATTTATCTTACTGCGCAAGCGCTCTTCTCCTTGACCCTGTGATGTGTGCCAACGGTGCCTCTAGCACGCGCAGACCAAATTTCGAAATTGCGCTGATCAAACAAACCCATTAAATAACATTGCATGGTGCATCAGTGTGGTATTGTCTATTAGGATTTGCACGTTTGGCCCGTGTATCACCAAAATGTAGTCTGCACATGCTAGAGGTAGTGCTGGTGCAATACATAGTCATGGAGAATGGTGGAAATGGTATACCTGGAGTTATCCATTTCTGAGATGTTTCTGAGAAGTTTATTTAAATAATTAAATTTATTTCCACATCTGTCTATTTTCCACATATATTTGTTGTGTATATATTCAAGGAGAAAGGCATCACATCAAAACCTGTTTTGACTGTCTGCCTCTTGCCTCATGGTATGTGGTCAAGAGTTCCTTCAAGGTTTTGCATTGGTTGCATTCAGACTTGAGATGCAATTAAGTACAAATTAATTGCAGCAATATCTTAAGACTCTTCAGGCTAGGGTATTGTATGCCCCTTTGTGCCCATGAGAAAAGAGACACTGCTGGCAATTCATTTTGCAAGCAACACACTATGCCATTGACATTTATGTATCTTGTAACAGGGTAACAAAACAACAGCAACAGAATAGACCAGCATTTTGTTTCTTCATCAGACATCAACAAAGTTAGCTGTCTGCATTTTCTCTTGTGAAAGCCAGCTAGCTTCAGACTGGTTAATGATGACTGGTTCAGACTGGTTTCTTAGTTTACCATGTCTTCAGCAGAATAATTTCACCTTGTAATTGAGTGGGGTTGCAGTGCAACCCCAATTCATGAAACCTGTTTTCAGCAAATTCTGCAATCATGAAAAACCAGGGGAAGTACTTAATCCAACAATTCTATATAAAGCATGGAATGAATGAATGCAGGAGGCTAACTTTTTGTCAACCAACTGCAATGAATATCTAAATAAAAACACTGATTTGACCGGTTTGCTTTGGTAGTTAGCTAATTTGTATAGCTTTCAAATGGTGTAGAGCCCATTTGATAGTTTTTAGTTATTTGACAGCAACACAGAGTTACATATTGAAATTGAATGAATGAAGGAGTGCATGGCCAATAAAGTATACTGACTCTATTAGAGAGAGCATACAGAAAAAGTCCTGAGAATTTAAGAACAGAAAATGAATCCCCTTTCAGAAGTCTGGTAAGAAGCTTTTAGTACATTAGGTCAATAGCTACCTTAGGTTTACTGTTAGGCCCAGTATTGTAGTGTTAGAGGATTTTCAGCCTCCTGGAATTCTGTAGCCTTGTGAATGCTGTCCCTTTGCTTTTTAAAATTGAGAAATTTCTCTTTTTTTTGGAGGAGTACTTTGCCTCATTTTTTCTTAGGCTACATCCACGCTAAGCCGTTTAAATTTGAAAACGGGGTTTTCGTGTCTAGCGTTTTTGAAAAGCTCGCCATCCACACTAGACCACCAAAAACGCATACTTTCTTCCATGGGCATGCACAGACCACTGGGGCCGACCACTTACGCCTGGAACAAGTGACATTAAAACGTTATCGTTTTCAAAAGTCAATTTCAAACGTTTTTAGCCATCCACCCTACAATGCAAAGTCGGCTTTTTCAAATTCATCCACTTGGGAGAGCGTTTTTCGGAAAGCTCCATTTTTGGTGGTCAAAAACACTGGCATAGTGTGAATGGAAGGTCAAAATGGAGAAATAAATATGTTTTTTAAAATTTCAACTGCTTAGTTTGGACGTAGCCTCAGTCCATGTCAATAAGGGTTGTCAAGGTTTTCTCAGTCCTTAGGATACATGTAGGCAGCGTCCTATAGAGAGATTGTTTATTTCCTCTATTGTGACATGCAGTTTTTACTGCTGTTACACTGCTAGTACGGCTGTATTCCTCTGTATTTTCTTCAGTCAAAATTGTCTTTCGTCAAATTGGCACGTATACTTTTGCTTCTGAATCATTTGCTGGGTTTGATCTTGGGACCATTGGCATCCCCTACTCCTGTCCGTGCAACGTTAAGGTGCTTTGCCCCTGAAGAAACTTCAAATGCTATTATGCGACCACTCATAAACCAATATGACACTGCTCCTTATAGCGCTCTGGCCTAAACACACAGTGTCAGAAATTGGTTGGATATTTGTTGCTTTAGCTAACCTTAGCTATTGTGACAGTAATTTGCATTCTGCAGTATACTTTCACAAGCTGTGAACCTGTGTTTGTTTCAAGCAAAGTCGACCAGGAAAGGGCTACAATGCTAATCATGTCCTCTTGTGTCACCCTCAGATTGTTATCCTTCAGACGGGTCATCGTCCTCCCCACTGGGTAGCTTAATAGCCATGTCCTCACAGCCACCCATCAGTTCAGCCTCTAACAGCCCCACTAACGTCTTGGGTTCCCCTTTCTCAGTCATCAGTCCCTCACTTAGCTCCCCAGGTGTCACACCCTCTCTGGGATTTGGACCCATCAGCAGCAATCAGGTGAGAACAGTGATTCATCTGTTTACCTTTTATTCTTGATGACAAGTGTCTCACTCGTTTCCATAACACTGCATACAATGAACCAATCTTGGCATGTTTTCTTATCATACACTGCATTACTATTGTTGTTTCAGTTGGCATGCCCCATGACAAGATTTTAAAACCGTTGTCTTTTGTTCCCCACTTTTTATATACAGATAAATTCTTCAGTCCCCGTTTCAGGGATGCATTCGATCAGCAGCTCAGATGATATCAAGCCCCCCTTTGGCTTGAGGCCCATGCCTGCTCACAGCCCTGGAATAATGCTGTCTCAGAAACGCCTATGTGCCATCTGTGGAGACCGCTCCTCTGGTGAGTGAATGCACTAAGAGCAGTGTTAGTAGAGGTGAAACATCAACTGAAGACTTGTTTTACATCTGGGGCAATTTCAGTGTGGCTAATCCCTTATTGTCAGCTGTCTTTGGCTGTGTTTCTTTATCACTGTTTTAACAAATGGATTTCAGAGTAACCTAAGATGACACTGTTGCTTATAGAAATACAATATACATGTCTCTACACTGTTGCCATCACTTTCATGTTGATGAGCTCCCAGTTAGCAACTGTCTTTCCTCTTTCATTTGTCTAATTTGTAGGCAAGCACTATGGAGTGTACAGCTGTGAAGGTTGCAAAGGTTTCTTCAAACGAACTGTGCGCAAAGACCTGAGTTACACCTGCAGGGATAACAAAGAGTGCCTGGTTGACAAACGGCAACGCAACCGCTGCCAGTACTGCCGCTACCAGAAGTGCCTGGCCATGGGCATGAAGAGGGAAGGTAAGGACGGGATGGGATGGTATCAGAGGTTAAGGTTGATGTTGAGAGTCTGTATGGCTTATGGAGGTTTGGGGACATGTTGTTTTTACTATGAATTGACTGATAAAGAAGAAAAAAAAAAACATTGTTTGACAATGAAATAGAAGGAGGGAGAGACCTACCAACCTGAAAGTGTTATAAACCTAAATCTGAACTCAACTGACATTCCAGTTATCTTCAACTAGGAGTTGAGTAGATGGGGACATTTTTAGAATGGCTTGAACCACTGTCAATTAATTAGCCTCTATTGGGATCACATAGACCTAGTCTTAATTATGCTAAATTTAGTCCAATAAATTGTTTACCATAGAAAATACTGGATTAGTGTTTCTGTAACGTGTGGGGTGGGTGCTAGAATGTTAGAATTAATTCAACTAAAGGGTAGAGACTGGTGTATTGGGGCAGGTTTATATAACTAACCCCTCTCCCTCTCTTCCCTTTGTTTTCTCCTTTCTCTCCCTCCTTCAATAGTGGTCCAAGATGATCATCAAAAATGTAAGGATTTAATATGGAAAAGATGAAGGGTTGATGAGTATGACTATGAAGTCTTAATGGGGTTGTATTTCAATATGTTCCTTTAAAGGATTAGCCTGCCATAGCCTGTAAGACCATTGTGTAGATTGTCAAGCAGGGGATATACATGTGAAAAGTTGACAGGGGGAGAAACAGACCACTTTGCATAATACCACTCCTCTTCTGAGCCATTCTATAGATCAGTGTGCCTTTTTCTTTTTCACACAGTCTTTTTCTCTCTTCTAACCCCATATTTACCACCCTCTCATTTCTTTTCTCCACTACGTCTCCGTTGCCTTCCTGCATTGGCTGGTGCAGCGGTCCAGGAGGAACGCCAGAGGAATCGAGAGCGGGAGGGAGAGCTGGAGTGCAGCATTGCGGTGAATGAGGAGATGCCTGTGGAGAAGATTTTGGAGGCAGAGACTGCTGTGGACCAGAGGACTGAGCTTCACTCTGACGGAGGCTCTGCAGCCAACTCTGTGAGTGGTCGGAGCTTACCAATTAGTACATTTGTTGTTGGCTGTGTTAACGCAGTGTTCTTTCTTGGCAGCTCAGTGGGTTTCGACCCAATTTTTAGAACACGTTTCTAGATACGTATGGTAATACGTTATCTTTTTTTGGTAAAATTATGCTTACAAGCACAGGGTTAACATAATTAATGGATGTAATTATTTTGGATGTGCCACCGGGGACTCATGATTTTGTATTGTTTGGTTTCAGCCCCATGATGCAGTCACCAACATCTGCCAGACTGCAGATAAACAGCTGTTTGCTTTGGTGGAGTGGGCAAAGAGAATCCCCCACTTCTCTGAGCTGCCCCTTGATGATCAGGTCATCCTTCTGCGTGCAGGTATGACCGAGCACTTGCATCTTGGATGATTCATATGTAACAGCCTGGCATATAAGCTTAAAGGATGTTGGTAGAAGTTTTTACCATGGGTCCTATGATTAGAAAAAGAAAATTGTGACCACCAATGTTTTTGTGGCATAAAAAGTCCAAGTCCAGGTACTTGTGTGGATTTGACAGGCTTTGTAAAACGGGCTAAAACATTAAAAACAGCACCTATGCATATCAGAAATCTGCTTTCATCGGAGTGCTTAAAAACAAAAGTGACCTACGGGTCTTCTTGGCTTACTGCTGTATCATGCAGGTAGGTTTCTTAGACTGTGGCCACAATTCTGCTGGCCACGATATATGGTCACTGTACTACTACTACTACTACTACTGATGATAATTTAGACTACCTTTCCATTTCCCAAGTTACACTGATTTTAAAAATGAAAAAATATAGATAACCTAATCCAAATAATGACAACCAGTCCCCCATTGCACACGGCATACGGGACTGGTAGATTACTTGGATGATGTAAAATGTATCTAAATACACAAGAACACCCACACACACAGTGTGGGTGTGGGTGTTTTTAATGTGCAATCCTTATTTAATTGAATTTAGCCTTTTATCTGAAATAAAGGATATATTGAATATGTTCTTATGTTTCATAGAGGAAATTGTACATGCAGTAAAATGAAAATATTTAAAAGGTAATTAGTGCAGGTGTAAAAATGAATGAACCTCCTCACTGCATTAGTTACATCAAGTAGGTAAGTAGAATCAGAAGGTCAGATCTTTGGGGAGGAGTTTGTGTAGGACTCGCATAAATACAGCTGAGAAACCTGTTTGGTGTTTGACCCTTGGTGAAAGACCTCAGAGGACCTTGAGAAGTGAGTGCACATAAGTCTGGGGAAGGTTATAAAGTCATCATATACAAATGATATTCAAATTGAGAGCATTTAACACAACAGCTACTTGTCACCAAGAGCCACAAGAAAAATATTAAAAGTAGTAAAAAAAAACAACCCAAGAATAGCATCTGTACATTTACAAGCCTCTACTGCTGCAACTGATGTCAATGTGCATCTGTCAAAAATAAGAAGAATGCTGAATAGAAATGGCTTTCATGCAAGGGTAGCCAGGAAGAACCTCTACTGTCTAAAAAGAACAAAGCTGCATGTCTTCAGTTTGCCAAAGACGACCTGGACAAACCTGAACATTTCTGGAAGTCTTTTCCAGACTATTCCAAAATTTAACGGTTTGGCCACAATCCAAAATGCCATGACAACACAAAACTGCCCACCACCAAAAGAACCATATCCCTACAGTCAAGCATGGTGGTGGGAGTGTCATGGTCTGGGGCTGTTTTTCTTCTTCTGGAGAAGTCTTGAACAAAATGTCTGGCCATCAGTCCGAGGTCTAAAGCTGGGCTGAAAGTGGCTGTTCAAGATGATGATCCTCAGCATTCAAGCAGACCTACCAAACTTCAGGAAGAAGTAGTTTCTTATTTTGGATTGGCCAAGTCAAAGTCGTGACCTAAATCCAAATGAGATACTGTACAATGGAAGGACCTGAAGTGGCTGTTTGTATGAGACCTCAAACCTCACTGAGTTGGCTGCAAGGAAGTTCTGTAAGGAAGTAGTAAACCAGTTTTGTTGAATAAACAATGAAACTAGATCGTTTATTTGTTTATCTTCATTAAGATCTGACGTTGAGATGAGGATTTTATGAGGTTGTTCCTCTATAATATATTGTTGCACATGGCTCTATGTTGATTTCTCTATTGAAATATTTTTACTCACTCACGTGTATGTGATTGTATTTTTTTGTTAGGTTGGAATGAGCTCCTCATTGCCTCTTTCTCCCATCGCTCCATTGCATTGAAGGACGGGGTCCTTCTGTCCTCTGAGCTGCACAGGGACAATGCACACAGCGCAGGGGTAGCAGCCATTTTCGACAGGTATATTGATAAAGGCAGACAATAGTATTCCTGACTGTAATTTGTGCCTCATTTTAACATCTGTATAATATGCATAATAGTTGTGTAATAATCAACTTTACTGAACCCAGGGAGAGTGTACAGAGTGCAGAGGTGGGAGCCATATTTGACAGGTAATTACCTTTCTGTGATAGTTGATTTTACAGAACATTTTAGTCTAACTTGTTGATTACATGTTGATAAATTGTGAAGATTGTTCTGGTAAATGGTACACATGTTTGTATTTTGTTCTCATATTGGCCACCTTTTTATCTCTTCAACATTGTTTAGGGTTCTTACCGAGCTTGTCAGTAAAATGAGAGATATGCAAATGGACAAGACAGAGCTCGGATGCCTCCGAGCCATCGTCCTCTTCAACCCAGGTGCTTGTTCGTCCAAAGCATTATGCTGATATCCAGTTAAAACAGATTTTTATTGATGGAGGAAACGTAGTTTGGTTCCTTGTCCTAGTAAGAATATTTTTTTACATTGTCCTGCAGATGCTAAAGGGCTATCCAACACCGGTGAGGTAGAGCTCCTTAGAGAGAAGGTCTATGCATCGCTGGAAGCCTACTGCAAACAGAAATACCCAGAGCAGCAGGGAAGGTAAAAGTCCTGAAATGGTTGCGCCACAGTACTACCAGATATGACAAGCATGCCTAGTGTACATGGTTATTTACTGTATATATAAAGATATGATATAAAGTATCATTCATGCGTTATATAACTCAGTCAACTAAATGATATGTTGTTTGCTCCTAACAGGTTTGCTAAGCTCCTCCTTAGACTGCCAGCACTGCGTTCCATTGGCTTGAAGTGCTTGGAGCATCTCTTCTTCTTCAAGCTGATTGGTGACACACCTATTGACACTTTCCTTATGGAAATGCTTGAAGCTCCCCACCAGTTGTCGTAGATAGATGTGTACTGTGGTTGGGGTTAGACAGCTGAGGTCTGGGAATTTGCTGGAGTGGGACTGCACTTTTAGTTGTTCAAAGATTCATCAATTTGTCTCACTGCTGTCTGGATTACACTATTTTAGTGCATCACAGATTTGCTCTTTAGACCAAGCCCAAGACTTGCCATGATCTACAAGGTGGTGCTATATATTGAAATACCTTCATGAGCAACTAGGATAAAAAGTATTTTTAAAAATTGGGTATACATTTTTATATAACTGTATGCTTTTAGACTCCCCAAATGATGAGCTTCAAGTATGTTTCTCCATGATCCTTAAAACCTATTTTTAAAATGAAGGTAACTTGGATCATGGGTATGCAATAAGGATGTAGTCTTTTCTCCTTTTTATAATTTGTAATTCAAACAATTCAAATGAAAAGTTTTGTCAATTTTTGGTAAAAGTATAGTACTGTACCAAACGCTAACTGGGTACTGTGACCAACCATAGTCCCTAGTGCATTTGTATCCCTTTCAGATTATAAAAATGTAACATCCCAACAGTGAATCTGGGATAGAAGACAAGTCAGCGGTTGCAACTGAACATGGCCAGACTTGGCTGTGTTGATAGAGGATTAGCTTTGTGTCTGGTAAATACAAATAGTGTTGTTTATTTCTTTGCTGTTTTATAAATCTAATCACTTTGCAGTTAATGATTAGACTGCACTGCACACTTGCAATGTACTATTTCTAAAACATCAAATGTCTGACCAGCAAACGGTCAAGTGTTTGTCCTTTGGTGCTATTTGAGAGATAATTTGACATTATTCGGTGCAGCCATACACCAAACTACAAACATAAGAAATTATGCAAAAATATGAATCCCTCTATGTTTAAAATGTAGCAATACAAAATGTATACTGCATAAGCTCTCTCTGCCTGTCAGCCGTTCAGGGGTTTTACAAAGTAAATCGTCTGGTGGAAAGGGAATACTCCATTGTGTAATTTATCTAAACAATTCTTAGGTACTGTGCAAAAATAATTGTTCAGGGAAAATGTTTTATACTGATAAATCTGAATAATGACATCAGAGACAAATTATGTAATTCTTTTATGTGCCCTTGTTTTTAGTTTTCAGCTAGTATAAAGCAGAATGTCTTGGGTTGCACTGGATTTGCTGAGACTCATTCAGCTGAATCTTTAAATATTTTTTTTGCTTTTTTGGTGCTTAGTTGTATTTCCTACCCTTTTTTTTTCCTTTTTAGTTACATGTCTTGTTCATCTTAATGTTTGCAATTTATTAAAAGCAAACCATAATCACTTTTACAGATCCATGACACCTTTGGACATATAGGAATATTAAACAAGACCAAATGAGTTCTGTATGATGACAATGTGTAAACAACAGATCAAGTGTATTGATATTTGTCATCAACCTCCATATACTCTAGAACATTAAGTGACTTGAAGCATGGGTTGTGTGGACTAAAAATAAAGAGGCAGAACCTTTTCTTGTTTCCTGACTGTTTTTTTCCCCCTAACATTGTTAGGTGCAGTGCAGGGTTGGCTAGGGATTCAGTTTCTTGCTCCAATACATGTCGATACATGTCCTTTCCAAAAAAGACAGGTTCATAGTCACATACATTTCTTGTAACGTAACCAGGTATTACACATACTAGTTAGAATCAGCACGTTTAGCAAAGATGTGATGTTAACACAGTATGCTATTACACCCAAGCATTGACTTAAGTATACACGAGGATTGCATTTGTTGTATGGAGCTGTCAGGATATCATTAAAGGAACGATCTGCACGTAACGTTGCACCACTGATTTCTTAAAATGAAATGAGAAAAGAGTAATAGCTGTGTATAGGGCTTATGTATAACCAAAGCACGTTTTAAAGGACTAGAGGACAGGTCAAAAGGGGGCTATCAAATGATTAAAAATAGATCGTCCAAAGATGTTTTTATGAGCCTTTTTATTGTAATTATGTTACATAGTTTTTGCCGTTGGCATAGACGCAAGAGAAGCCTGGGTTGTATAGTACTTGTGTCCAAGTTCCACAGTGACTTTATGGCACAGGCAGCAATGTATGTGGTGGGCTAATATCAAATTAGAGGAAAAAATGTTGAGTGCAATGAAATCAAAGGCTTCCACAGGACTAGTTGGTAAATTTGATCACTGCATGTTTCACCGCATTTGTTCACTTACATGTTTCAAGTCTGTGCAGTAAAAACGTACAATAAAACAAACAAAACTACAGCTCTGAGAATCAAAACAAACCTCCCTTATATCTACAGTTGCAAAAACAAATTTGTGAAGCCTTTTGAATTACCAGCATCCTTTCATAATTGGCTCCTAAAACATGGTCTGATCTTCATCCAAGTCATAAAAATAGATAAACACAATGCAATTTAACAAATAACACAAAAATATACTTTTACTTTTTATTGAACATTTTGTTCAAACATTAACAGCTGGAACTAGTATGTGAACTCTAGGATAATGACATGAATGACATGACAAAATGACATGAATGTGCATGTCCATTGTGCAGGTCTGATCAGCAACTACAGGAAGGAGCTTCCACCAGTTATCAAAACTCATGGTTCACATACTTTTTCCATTCCAAGCTGCTTACATATGAACAATATGGTCAATAAAGACATGTACAAGTATGCATTTGTGTGTGTTATTTGTTAAATAACATTGTGTTTGTCTATTTTTATGACTTAGATGAAGTTCAGACCATATTTTAGAAGCCATTTACACAGGAATGCAGGTAATTCAAAAAGGTTCACAAATATTTTCTCACAACTGAAGCAGAAGTGAGACACATCTGTAGACATCTTTTTAAACCATGCATGGCTTGGTTTGCTTAAATTATACTTAGAATAATACTGTTTTTTGTCTATAATACACTATTCTACACATATAGCAAAAATGGAAGATGAACATAAAGACATTGTCATGACATTTACAGCATTTTACAGCATTCTTCTATAACATAACTTTACATATATCTATTTCTGTCTCTTGTTTGACAAAACTCAGTACAATCTGAGAAAAATGATGAGCTCTCTCCCATAACCTAAATTCTACTTTTCTTCTGACAGAAGTTGCATGCTACACATTGTCTATAAGGTGCTGAATAGTTTTCAGTAAATTTTCAAGGAAAATGTGAAACTAATATGTGCTGCTGGTGTGATTTAATGTAGCTTTATCACGATGATGCGCTAAATTCTTGTTTTTCACAATGGCTATGTTTCCATCACAGTGAAAATTTGCTATTGGGTAGAATTATCTTGCAACTTGAAAACAATTGTGTAAACTTAAATTACGCATGTTATGAATTTAGCTAAGGCCATTCCAAATTAATTTATAGCACAATGAGATCAACAACACTAAAAAGCATAAACCTGCACAATTATAGAAACTTCTAAAAATGCAGGTTCTTACTTTTTCTTTACTTCATTAGTTAAAATAATAAATTATGGAAATTTGCATGTGTGCATCCTTATTATCAATAATCACATAATTGCTGTTTTTCACATTCAAAGGTCAATAAAATAAAAATAATTCCCCTACAAATGACAAGACAAAATCTCCAATGATGCCATTTGAACTACACATTAATTTGGCTTGGCCTAGTGTACTATATTTTACCAAGATCTTGACTAGTGTGGAAAAAGCTCACAGGAAATGCATGCCAAAATCCTACAGTAAGGCAACTGGATACAACTAATGTGCATAACCAATTCCTAAATCGACATAAATATTTTAAAGCTATCTTTACAACTAGTTTATCCAAGACATAACTTGGAAATAACAGAAAGAAGAAGTTAAAAACACTGGTTAAAAATGACAAGTCACGTGAAGGATGTACATTGCAATATTGACCTCACTTCTCGCAGACTGCACATTTGTTATAGTAACATTTTCTTGCTTAAATGTCCCTGAAAATGTCTTAATAAATAAATGTCTCTCAAAGGCACTCTTAAATTTGCAGCTCATAGTTTCTATAAAATAACCATATAGCATAGTGAACATTGCTCCTGTTTTTCTCCCACTATTCAGTCATATTAGATGTACGACCATGGAGACGATGATCTGATATCAGTGGCAACAGCTCATATAATGGGACGTGTCTACATTTGTTAAAGCTAAAAAAAACAGTTTGCATGATGAACATCAGTCTAAAGCTAGTGGTATCATCAGTCCTGTTGATCCACAGTAACTGAACTGTTTGTAGTGAATCAACATTTTCTTTTATTCTTCACGTCTTTCTGTGTCCTCTAAGAATGTTTGTACCTTTAAGGCTCTGACAGCTAACTCCTTATGTTGACCATTTTTTAGATTTTGACAAAGCTTTGCATACCTGTGATGATGGAATCTGCACACTTTTTACACTTTTGATTACAAATCCTGAAAAAACTGTGCTACTGTTTAAATGCTGGTTAAACTGTATACTGTATTTTCATATTCAAATGTCTGAGTGGTTCATCAGTGTCAAGGATTTCACATTCCCTCGATACCCAACTTCTACATCCAGTGCAATTATTCCTTTTCTGAGCACCTTCTTGATGATAAATGAATATAAACACAAAACTACCACAGTAGTATATAAAACAATAACCTCTGCACAAAGCCATCTATCCGATAAACACAATGTCTATCAATTTCATTTGTGTATCACTAAAGCTGCAAGGCTGACACCAATCCCAAGCAACATAGTTATTAGTGGAGAGTTTAGTGTCTGTACCAAGCTCTATACTGCATCCCTCTCAGCCCTTTGGATTCAGTCAAGGCCACAGTGATTCAAGCACAATGCATCCAACTCTTTTGATGCCACAGGCCTTAAAAAAAAAAATAGCGTGGGTGACCTATGTTGTGTTTGTATGCAATGTCATATTCATTGGTGATTGTGACGAAGCCAGCGATGTTCCTCCAGCAACAGCAAAGTTTAGTGGTTTGAATGCTGCGCTCTGTTCCTGAGAGTGGAAGATCAGTCTACTGCCCTCTCTGCCAGCCAGTACATGAAAAAAAAAAATTTGTTGAACCTTTTCTGAACCTCTATAACCACTCTCTTCAGGAAGCACTCGTGTCAAGCCTGTGTAAACCAAACACATAAAGATGAGATCAACTCATCAAAGCTGTGGGGGTAGTGCCAAGCCACAGTGGAGTGTGTTGCCAGGTTGGGTGTGTGTGCGTAAGGGGCAGTGGAAGGGCTTCCAGATGTCTTTGTGTCCTGTGGGATCCAGGTCCACCTCACACCTGCATCTCTGAACCACTGGACAGGCCAAGAGCACTGGCCTCCTCCGTCGTCAAACCATTCTTCAGTGTCCTTCTCACTGTGTAGTCAGGGAGAAAAAAACATAAGCAGAGTGAGAAGAGCTTTTGATGAATGTCATTTTTTAGTGTTTACGCACTATGTTGTTTATGATCCTCTTGGCGTATGGTATTTAGCTGTGCATGATAATAAACGATGCCACTACTCCAAGCAGGCGACATTCATACAGTCCAGTTCACATCAACTCACATGATTTGCGGTTGGCTCGGGACCTTTTCCTCTCACGAGGTTGTGTCCGCTGGCTGGGCCCCTGAGTGGCTGACCTAACAATTCTCTCCATAATCTCATCAGCTGTATCATCTGTGCAATTTACTGGGTCATCCTTCGCAGTGCACCATGGGGGAATACGCCCTGACAAATAAGGTCAAAATGGATAAGAAACCAATAGGCATATTGTAAAGCATATCATATACATTCTTGAGGAAGGATGAGCTTGAGGTAGAATGATTTGGATTTTGAAATTCACTTTTCACCCACTGTTGGGGGTGCAGGGTCAGCCGGTTAGGGTGGTGCCCCTGAATCAGGTATGGCCATACAGGGGCTTGAACCCTCGTCCTCCAGTTGAGGGATGACCTCACTAATCACTATCCTGCCACCCTGATTGCCTAGTGGTTAGTGAGCTCATCCCTCAACTGGAGGGATGACGATGATGATGAAGAAGAAGAAGAAGAAGAAGATGATGAATGTTTTCATGGGTTAGTTGAGGTAGAGTATAGCATGTTTAGAGTGGTGCATGAAAGAGACTGACCTCTCGTGCCGCTGGCCCTGGTGCGTGCACGAAGGCCAGGCACTGTGGATGTCCCACTCTCACAGCCCTGCAGGCTACTCTTGAGTACGGCCTTCATGTTCTCATGCTCAGCTGCATCCTCAGCATACTGAATACCCTGAGGCTCCTGTCCCTCTGACGAGGCTCCACCAAACTTACCGCTCTGTAGGGAAGTCAACATAGACAAGAAGAACAAAATGAACAAAATGATTATCTGACATTATGAGTCAGAGTTGGTGAAAATCAGGGTCATGCTCTGGCACCAGTAGTATTCTGCAAAACATTATGACCAATCCCCAAATGGTCATTCAGGTTAATCATTAATTGTAACAGCAATCTTCAGCCTAAAATAAGAAAGATTAGTCATTTCAAAACATTACATTACCACATTAAAATTCCAGAAGGTGGTCAATCAAAAAAATTGGTATCTGTTAACAGTTAAAATCCCCTGTTTCCCATTATTGACAGTGTTTCTTGCATCAATACAGACAAGCCAGTGTGAGGTAAGTTGATCCTGATCCCCTGAGGTCCATAACCCAGGATTCATTTACCAGGAAGTACTGATCTGTAGACAGCGACTCCCTCCAGGCTGCTGGTTTGAATTTAAGCTTCCTTGCCTAAAGAAGTGTGAGTCGCTCAACAACCCCACACACGCATGTAACCACGTCTCTGTCTCTCCCTTCATCACCTTCTTGCTTCCTCATTCATGTGGGGCCACATACACTGGACCTGTCAATCTTACTAATGACTCATCTTTTGTTCATTTACTTAGAAATACATCATTTATTGTTGGAAGTTATGTCAACACAGTGGAAAAATGATTCCACCAATCAGATAAACTGTCAACATAACTTTGCAGTCTGGTTCAAGGTTAGTCACAACAGAACGTGCACACGCCCATGCACTTGTTCACACACATGAAATCACTCCTACCTCACTGTCATCGTCATCCTCACTCTACAGAGATAAAGAGTATTAAAGTGTTGTTATAAGGTGTGTTAAGGCGATTTTGCTGATATACATCGCTGTTGTCTAGTGAAAATATTGTAGCCTATTTCCAAAATGTCAACTTTTCAGGCAGCCTTGTTTTTCAGCTTGGTGACTATGCATTTTTGAGTTTATGTAATTGGTTTTCAAAAGGTTTCATAAACCCAAAGGTTGTTGAATTAATGTAATGCTTGAATTGAAGTTAAAACCCGACAATCACATGAATTGGAGTTTGGAGAATTGGAGGTTTTCACCTTACATCGATGATATGATAGATGATATATATGAATAATACAAGAATAAACAGATTTTAGGGAAACCATATAAACAATAAGCTACAGAAACAAATAAGCATATTTTACATTTTGACATATACCTGTGTGTATAGCTACACGTCTCTGTAAAATGAGCAGGCTTATGCTGCGGGGCTTGTTATTGCTCCTACAGGGACATCCAAAAGTTTGAATTTTCACACAGTGATTGAATTAGGGTCCCTTTGAACTGAGAGGCCCCTGCCAAGGCAGGCTGTGCAGTCCACTCTGAGCAGCAGGCTCCTATGGGTTTAAGGGATTTTAATCATGCAGGGAGGTGTTTAGCCTGGCCTTAGCCTGCTGCTGCTACAGAATGGGATACACTGAAAACAACTCACTGATTGTTGTTACAGTAATCAACTATATGTGTGAGTCCTGAGGAACAGTGGTGATGTCATTACAAATGTATGTGGTGTCTGAAATGGCCAGATTTGCTGGGATTTAACCACCGTTTAACAAACTGAAATTTGGATTGTTCCATGAAATTGATCAAGATCGAACAAGCTAAACAAAGAAGAGGATCAGGGAAACGGAGAACGTGTGCACTGTGACCGCTGCACTTACATCTGTAATCATTTTTCCTCTGGTCTTGTTCCTCTCTCGGTGGTTGGCCCTCTTCTGTTTCTGTTGTAGCACGCGCTCTCGTGTGGTGCGATACTCCAGGGCAAATTCACTGAGGATCTTGCTAAAGCGATGGATGCTGACCTCGCGTACTGCGTAGGTCGGATGGCCCAGGAACAGCAGGAAAGCATGAAACCTGCAGGTGTGTAGTGCAACATTGCATCACTTTACTCCATTGGTGGTCCCACAGTATGAACCCATGGGAAGTACTTCACACAGTATTATGTAAAAAATCATATTGGCTCAATAAATCAATAAAACACCACAGAATGGCAATACATAATATTGGAAACTGTGATAATAATTATTAACATAATGTTTATTGGTAATGTCGAACAAAATTTAAATCAAAAACAACATTGGATTATGTAATCTACAACTGAACGTACCTATTGATTATTCTTCGATGTACAATCTTCAGAATGATAATTCTTTCAGCACAGTCTTTTAGGAAGTCTGACATTTTTTGTTTCAATGCTGGTTTCATCTCATGCTTTGCAATGACCTTGAGGTGATCCCAGGATGCTTTGCACCTTCGCTCCATCTGGGCTAGATTGTCTTGGAGCTGGTCGAAGTCCACCTGAGGACAACACGACGAATTGAATTCACCTCAGAGTTGTGTTACTCTCAATTACTGTGTCACACATGCAGCGGCATCAACGGTGCCATAATGCATAACACAAAACCAACACACACACACAAAAACATGTGAACGAGGCTAACCTTTGCCAAGCGGGTGATAGCTCCTATCTCAGAGTAGAGGTCAGAGCTGTCTGGAAACTTCTCAACCACGATGGAGCAGGCGTGGTGCAGCAGGGATTGCTTATGAACGGTGTCCTTCACCTCTGGAACCTTCTCCAAGTAACTCAGCTCAAAGCCCTTAGCCTGGAGATGCAGGCATACACAGCAACACACTCATACAACTGTCTGAAATTAAAAATCAAGAGCCCCTACTTGAGGACCAAATTGCAGTGAATTTCCTTTTTGGAAATTGGTCACAGAAAAAGTGGGTTCAATGGAGGCAGAGTAGATTCATAGTGTAGATTCATTAGACTGTGATTATCAGAAACCACAATCAAGCGCAGACCCAACCAATTGTTACGCTTGCCACAGCAGAGCAAAAAAAACCCAGAACATATCATGAAAGACATAATCCTAACAGGAGCTCCCTTGTTCCTCTGCCAATTCTAAATGGGTTACTGTAAAATATAAATGCAGCCATTATTTACTGGAAACTACTTGTTTTGATGCTGATGACTTATGTTTCCCTCTTGCATGTTTGGCTCTCATTTCCCTGAGGATATTGGAGGTTCACACACACACACATACACACAGGTGCACGCACACATGCGAGCGCGCTCGTGCGCGCACACACACACACACACACACACACACACACACACACACACAATCTCCCTCCCTTTTCCTCTCTTCCTCCCTCTCAGACAGACAGAGCCAGGTTCAGCAGAGGCCTTGACAAACTTTCTACTGTAGAAGGATAGTGTCTGGTGCAGACAGTCAGGCAGCACACTGCACATTCTTTTACACACAGAGAGCCTACTGTTATCCTTGCCAAGTAAATATG
>CABFOQ010009395.1:2900-15759 GCA_900660455.1 Gephyroberyx darwinii | reverse complement strand
TTCCCAGCAACCCAGTGCCGTGGCAAAGAGTGGAGGCTAAGGGGTTTGGCAGACTGTGCTAGTGTGGGTAGATCTCCATGAATGGCTCTTAACATGATTTACACAGTGGGAAGGTCAGAGTCACGAGGAAAAATACCAAAATAAAACTACTGTGGACAACATCACATCCCTCTGGGACGTGGGCACAAAATGGCATGCTTATGAATTTACAAATTTTCTACTGGACCAACTATTGGTCTGCAACGGTTAGAAGTTGAGAGAGACAGAAAAACAGAAATGTGATCTCCCATTACAAATGAATGGGAACTGCTTGTAAAAAAACAAATCCTGAAAACTTCTATCCCACACAAATGCAACATAAGAGTCCTTTTGCTCACTTTTCTGCAGTGGTTTCTGTGTATTGGACCGTCACAATCTGGGCATTGTCAGCCTCCTTATCTTCCGTTTTCTGTTAAGAAATGAAGGAAAGAGAGAAGGAGGGGGAGAGAGAGAGAACAAAGATTCATTATTACATTTTGGCTATATTCACATCAACTAACCATTAGAGAGTGCAGGATAAGCAGAGTATAAAAGACATATTGACTCATGCTCATTCAATACACTACAGCTGATTGTCGATTAAAAGCCCAGCCCAGTTGAACCATGTTTCACGTCAGCACCTCAGCATCACGAGGTCTTCCCTCGACAAATCACGTCTAGTTTAGGATCCATCAGACCTTTTCTTTGAGGGCTCTCTTGGGTCCGTCTGGATGGATCGCCCTCGTTAAGGCCAAGGGCTTCATGGGAAACTGCTGGCTGTCAACGCTTGTCCAAAAATGTCTCAACGGTAGAATTGTGTAGAAATGTAATCAAACAATCCTGGTGTGTTTGCATTACCGGGCTGTTGGGATTTACTTGAAAACGATGTGTGTCAGAATAGTGTAATGGCTGTGGCTACGTCTATCTTTGCCTCTATAGGAATATGAACATTCACTCATTCACTAGCCAACTCAACAGCTGTTAGACCGGACTCATTATGACAGATTAAAAAAAAAATAATAATGGAAAAAAAGAGCAGGGGGCACTAATCCTACAGCTCTCCTCTAAGTGTTGTGTTTACTTTCTCAGGGCTGCCAGATTAATCTCAGTCCAACAAAGAGAACGAGAGGCAGAAAAAGGGAAGGCGTGAGGAGAGGTGAAACAGTGGTGAAAGAGAGGCATTGGTGTGCCACAAATCTCTTCGTAATGAATGTCAGGCAGATTTCTGCGAGAGCCGATAATGTAACTGAACTTCCCAAGCCGCATTTGAGTTCATGGACACCGCTTATGACATTCGGTGATAAATAGTGATGTTTTATCACCTGGCAAAGTGTTACTCTCTGAAGCTGTTACTCACTCAAGATGAAAAAGGAAAGACTGGAGAGCTTTGAGAGAAGCACTGGCTGTCACACATTGAACGTCGTGTCGATTTCTTACCAGGATGGTCCTGGTGGATTTGTGGTCGCTGTTACTCATGCGCCTGGATTTGGTCTGCTCCACTTCATGACGCTGGACCCAACCCCTCAACTCATGGGCCAACCTGCCAATCAACGTTATCACCGGTGTAAATGCACGTTAAGATTTTTTACTCTTAGCAACTTTAAGATTGATGGTTTTAAGTGAAGTGAGACAATAAAAGGTCGTAGATGAAGGTGACTACTAACTCCATGCACTTGGTCCTGTTGATAGGGGGCTGGCAGGGGGGAGGGGGCCTGAGGAAGATGGGGTCCTTCACCACCACGAGGGCCTTATCCTCTGAGCTAAAAGACAGAAGGAAAAGCAGAAACATGTGATATGTTTATGAGGCTGTTCAGAGGTTATGAAATCTATGTAAGAATTTAGGATAACAATCTATTAGAAAACACTTTCCACATGTTGAGAATGTGCTCTGAATGCAAACCGGGAGCCAAGATGGCTACTTGTGCCTGAGAGTGGGTGAAGCACCCACGCGGAGCTGGGTAAAGGGAACAAAGATGGTGCCAAAAAGGAACCAGCTTCAATGTGGAGACAATAAAACCTCTGTTGAATTTTACGGATTAAAATTCTTTGACACTTGACACGTGCAGAGCTGGCAGACTTTCAGAGTCACTGAAATGCTCACATTGAGAAAGAAGTGCAGAGCCTCTGATACCATGTGTCCACATGCTGCCAAAAACTGATCAGTATGATCATAAACACACTACACACTACCACCCAGCAGGTCACATATGGTTACGGACAACGACAGATGAAAACGTTGGTCCAAATGTTACCATTGACTGGGTTTCTATACATTATGGATTAGCACATTGCATCACTTGACTTTCCTGCTCAGATGTTACTGGTTGTGGTTTAGATTACATACAGTAATACCTCTCTATGAGTGAATTATTACGGTGCTTGAGGTGATGATGTAGACTGTCCACAGCCAGTGCCCACCTGCAGGAGCCTTGTTACCCAAAAAGGCTACCACCAACCTAATCCCTCCCCTGAGCCCCACAGGTCTGAGCCAGCATGCTAACTACGTCTCGCAATTCGCTTTCTAAACGTTCTGGAAACGGTTCCGCGAGACAGAACATGTCAGAGCACAGAGGTCTGATCATAACTCCAACTGAAGGGTTCATATTAACCTTCCCACACACACCTTCCTGCTCAGGGGGACCCCCAAGATTAGGTTGCATATCTCCCCCATCATCGTCTGCCCCGCTGCGCTGGTTCTGTCAGCCCCTCTGTAAAGGCTAATGTGTTCCTTCCTGCCTGCGTTGGCTTAATGGTCCTGGGAAACCCGATATTACAGGTGAATGGTTTGCATTAAAATGTGACCAACCCTCTGCGTAGATGTGACACAACACAGGCTGGCAATGCCACGGAGACACGAGACGCTCTGAGCACCGTGCAAAACAACACGGTTTTCACGGTGCAAGAAATGTACCGGACAAGTGTGTTATTCAAGCAATTTACAAACGAGGCTGGTGGACCGGTCATGTTTCCAAAAAAAAAAGCAGACCTCTTTAGAACAATAAACCGTTACTAGTAATATACAGCTGCATGTCCCTCCTCTGTTCTTAAAGCCCAACTCCTAGCCATCTTGACAGGGCCTGGAGGGTCTAGAGGCTTTAGGGCAGGGTGGGTAATCGGCTGGGGCACGTGTTTACACATGCTGTAATGAGCTGCCCCGGTTCAGACCGAGCCCAGGCACAGGTGCATCCTGGTCCAACGGTGACACGGTGGTTAATACGGCGTTGGGAAGGGTGTTGGTGGTTGAGCTCATTACCTGTCGGCCATCTGAGGGGGGCCGACGCCGAGGGGCTCGAACCCCACCTCGGTGTCCGTCTCTGGGACAACCAGCAGGTGTCTACCACTGTGCTGCATGGAGCCAGTCTGGAGCTTGGAGCCCGTGCCACCCTGAAACAGACTGTGGAAACAGAAGGGAGAGAGAGGGGAGCGAAAGAGATTAGATCGATAGATTTAGGAGACTGGGGATGCAGAAACCAAATTGAAAAGAAAAACTCAGTAATGGACTGAACCAACAGAGACATTCCACGTGGCCCACATCCTGTGCACAGGAGGCTATTTAGTCTTTAAGCCACCAGCAGAATCTGAACTCTGATCTTGACTGCATAACCCCAAAGCACACTGGCGCGCACACACAAGCAAGCATACACACACACACTTTCAACAGTATTACTATGCTGGGTGGCGTTTTCATTTCAAAGGGATCTGGCCTCAAAAACTGGCATATTTTGCATTCCAACAGAGAGCCCCAACGCAAAAAACACACAGATACAGGAACACATTCATAGGTTCAATGTCACTTATTCAGCATGTCTGAAGCTCTAGAGAGCAAATCTCACAGCCCTTTACTTAAACAGCACATTCCCAGCATACAGCACAAGCTGCATTCTTGGGGATAAAATCCTCCCAAAGAGGCAGCGAACGTTTCGATAACACAAGAAAAGAGAATATATGTTTCTAGTCTGAGATGAACTGTGTGCGTGAGGTTGTGGGACTGCATGATCAGCTGGCTGGGTGGAATCAGCCGTCTTCCCCCAGTGCAACATTACATAACCTATCTTAATTTGTAACAGTCGTTAATGCTACAGGCCAAGTCTGTGGCCTGCTGCCAGTGTATCTGGGATGCTGCAAGGATGAACATTTAACCGTTTCTCTATTAAGGATATAGATTTGAGATGGGACGAGACTGGACTTGGATATGTATTATAGGACTCAATCTGGACTGGGCCATGAAGATACTATTAGCCATTTTGCTAAATTAGCTCACAGCTGTCAAGGGAGAATATTATAGATTAGTGCAAAAGATGAGGTTTGTGTAATGTTGCTTGTGACATGGATATTGTTAACACCTTTAAAAGGACGGGTAAGAGTCCTGCACAGCTGCCCTCATCCTCATAGTGTTAGCATAGTTATCGTGCCCCTAACCATTCAACCAGGCTATACTATACTCTGGTATTAGCTGTATATTTACAACATTCAGCTATCTGACACTTGTGCTTACTGTTGCTGAGTATATTGGTTCAGCTCATACTGGAGACTAGGCTGCTTAGGCTGAAACCATCCTGACTGGACCTGCAGGATACAGGCGATTGAAGCTCAAACTAATGTTAGCTCATCAGTTGGCATTAGATGGTGAGGTGATTGTTTAGAAAGGTAATCAGTACAACTTTTGTAGTTAAGACAACTTTTTAACTTTGGAGCTGCTTGAAATGTGGGCAGGTTTGGCTAAGGACAACATATCTTATGAACTCAGACAATGTCATCATTCTCTCACATCAGTGGGAAAGTATCCCGCATGTTTTCAAATGCATCTTGGACGTGCTTCGTTTCCCATTTATTCTCATCGGCCAAGACACTATCTGATGCACTTTGATATTTGGCGGTTGGCAAGAAAAACTTCCTGGATATTTATCTGTGCTCTTTTGGCTGGAATCGTACTTTGGTTAGGTAATAAGTCAAACCGTCACGGACGATACAAGAATAGACGTATTGAGAAAGTCACACATAGCGCAGGCACTCACCCCATTGGTCCGACGTTAAGCATGAGGAACACCAAAACCACCATGAGACACACAGCCCTCCTCTTGGGGGGTGTTGTCTTCAGGACTGTGTTCTGCAGGGAGAGAAAGGCATTGTATTTTTTTGTAACCTAACTGGATCACAGATATGAGTCATGTGTGAATGCACTCAGTCCGTTTGGCTTTTCAACTTTCTCATGATTCCCTGTGGAAATTCCTAAGCTCCGTGCCTTTTCCTAGAAAATGTATCATAATTTTGGCTGTGGCTTGTAAGTTTGTCTACTCAACGAGCCACTTTGGTGGGTAACCAAGCATCACTCCTATTCTAAAAATCTGATTGGCTGGTATAGTAGTCAAAATGTTGTTGACTAAAAAGTTTGCAACCCTGATTGTGACGGTGCACAGTTGTCCTTAGGTATGCTATAGTGTCGGCTGTGTGTGTTTGAGTCTCTCACCTCAGTCAGCAGGCCTTCCAGCTGTCTCTTGAGAGTGCCATTCTCGTGCTTGAGCACCTCGTTCTCAGACAGTGCCACCTTCAGGCGAGCCTCCAGTGTCAGCAGGTACTCCTTCTTCTTCTTTCGAGACAGGGATGCTGACTCACGGTTCTTTATCATTCGCTGCTGCCTCTGGCACACCTTTGACTGAGGGGGGGTAGACAGACAGACAGACCACAGAGACACAAGAGCGAAAGGAGAAAGATTAGCAAGTATAAGTTACATATTTTGACACCAACTAGCCATTATATTTCCTATCACATCTGGATGTCTGTATTTGGCACTTCCAAACAGCATGACTGAGGAGAGCAGGACAGAAATAAACTATAGTGAGAATGTCATGAAATGTCATACATCGTCAGGCTGAGACACCTGTCGGGGCTGGAGATCCCAGGCTCTTCTTGCTAGTATTACATCATGTTTATCTACACTCTCAGGGGCTTTTGGGGCGAAGGGGGCCTTTCATTCATATGATAGATCTTTTTCAGTGAGATCACCCAAACAGGTGCCAATGCTGAAAAAAAAGGACATTCATCTCACGTGCACGCACTCATGCATGCACAAATTCTCTATTGACATGTTATTCCACACTATTCCTCCAACACCCTCTCTTTCTCGCTGTTTTTCACTAACTCTGAGGAATGTAGCTCCTTAAAACAAAGATTGAGAAAAGCACAGGATGAGTGTGAAAAGGAAGGAAGGAAGGAAGGAAGGAAGGAAGGAAGGACAAAAAAGCCAGACTTGCCCTACTTTAGTGCTCTGGCTGAGCTCCTCCGCTGGTGATGTTCCTGCTTATTACAGTTAGAGAATAATAAATAGTGTCCAAGGCGTGTCACGAAGTAAACGATCCCTCTGCAACACGGTACAGGTTTTAACATCACCCCGAAGAGCCCTTAAGTGCACGCAATCAAACGTCAGCTGAAAATATTTACACCGACATCTTCTGAGGGGGTTGAGAGGTCACGCTTGCCGAGGCAGAATTAGGGCCGTGAGAGAGGGATGCCACGGTCCTGCTCCGTATGTGATGGAGGATGTGTTTACGGAGGGTGTCACACTATGAGGAATGAGTTCAAGTCATAGGCATATAAACACCGAGGGCACACATATATGCTATAGGCCTGCACCGAAAAATAGTCGGAGCGTTACACACCCGAGTTAATCTGTAAATAAACAGAGGAGTTGCATCCTCTTCCTATTTAGATTCACTGGATTTGTTTATGGAAGGATTTCTTACGAATCAAGACTGAAAGAGGAGAGAGAAATCAAATAAATAAATGAATGAAGACATAAATAAATAAGAAAAACACACCGCACAGGTTTTAGGATTCCTCCCCCTCAAGCTCAGTGAGGTGAGAATTGAAATCAAAAGGAAAGTTCTGCACGGCGAACCAAAAAGCACAAACCTTAACATAACCCAACACACGTGAACACGACTCATGTCTGTGAAGAGCCCAACACTTTCACTGTCCCGTCCAGTCTCCGGCCTTCCCCAAACACAAACACCCTCCCCAGGCGGTCTGTGTGCAGTAAGCCCGTACGACCCTGGGCGTGACAGCCCTGCTGGTGATTAAGTTATTTGGATCCCTATATTTGTATTCTGTTTCCTGAGAAACCCCTCTGTCTCGCGGCCCAGATCTGGGAGCCGTGCCACCGGCCCAAGCCTGGGAACGTCGTAAGTAAGCAGTTACCAGGGAGCAGAAAAGGGGGGAACTTCACATCGCCACCACGATCAGGCCGAGGAGGAGAATGTGGGGCAGGGGGCAAAGATGGTCGAGTGGCAATTCTCTCAAATAAGGCATTCAATGCAACTGAATGGGGGAGAGGCTAACAACAACACTGGCTTGAATCCCAGAGCCGCTATGTCTCAGCGGGGAAAGTCCATTAGTAATGCTCTCCCCTCCATAACAGCTACTGCCGAGGCGCCCTTGAGCAGGGCATTTATCCCCAACTTCTCCAGTGGATGTGCTCAGTGGTCTAGAAGAAGATTGTGGTTGTACTGGTCAGTCCTGGGTGTGAACTGTATGAATACCTAGCAGAGTGTTGCCTGCTCAGCAAGCCTTCAATGGATTAATACAGGTGGGGGAAAAGCAGGACCAGGCAAGCTGACTGGAAGTCCAACGACACCCAGCACACCTGGCTGTTGTTCAGGGACTGCTCTTCACATTCAGGGTTCAGAGGGTTAATCCAGGAGGAAGTGTGTGATGTGTTAGTCCATCCACATGGGAAGACCCTCATTTAACAAGGTAGGATGAAAACGTTTACGCGAGGCCGTAAACACCGGTAACTGTGGCACCTGTGTTCCATGGGTGAAACTGAAATTGAGGGTCACACAATGAAAGTCCCGAAGAGGGAGGTCAACTTGACCAAGCCACTCCATCAGATATCTCAGACTACTAACTCAACTGAGCACTACTGTTGGGAAACTGGACTGTCAAGTATCAGAAACAGATCACAGTCTGACAACCCCAAAAAAAGCATCAACCACTGGGCTGGGGGAGGCCTTTACACCCAATCCATCACCACTTCAGTACAGAATCACCCCGTGCTCTCCTGGGGTCCCCTGCTACCCGCGGTGGGACGATTTGTTGAGCGTGCACTGCCAGGCTGGACTGATTTACAGTCCAGAACAAATCAGCTAAATCCCTGAGTGTGTGGGAGCCTGTTACACTACAGTGACACAATCCCTGATGGCTGTTTACAGCTGTCGCAAATCCCTTGTCCTGCACAACACCTGTCTGAAATATGTAATCGTTAGCAGCCGCTTAACACCCAGGCTTATATAGCCTAACTATAGGCTGGGATACTGTACACACATGGACAGTGACACACAGACACAGAGTAACATACAAACAAAATGCACAAGCACCTGGCACAAGCATGTCATCTTTAACAGGCATTTTACACATCCCCCCCCCCAACCCACTCACTGCAACCACGGTGCTGTAGCCAAACCACAACGAGCTTATAAAGTGAACACAGCTGCAGTGGATCCAAACACTAGCATACACACGCACCATCATATATAGTGTTTTCCAGCGGGCCGAGGAAGCCGAGTTAGGCTATGGAAAGAACTCTATGGTCCATTTAAACCAGTGCACCTGACTAGTGCAGCACAGCTGACATGGAAAACAGTCAGGTACTACCATCTTCAGATACTTTTCCTGCCTATAGTGACAGATCTGAGAGTCCTTTTCACCCTTGAAAAAACTGATGCTGAAATAACTTATCACCCTGTTGATTTATTATTATTTTCTGACCATCAACCACTCCGTCTTGAGAACCTGGCGAACACTTTCATAGAGGTGTCAGCTCCAAAAACCTTTGGTTTTTCTCACAATTACTGCGTGCGACCCCTCCCCTTTAATCGCCTATTGTAAACTTTATTGACTCAGTCGGCTTTACAAATGGCTGAGAGGCTTGTTTGTCTTGGCCTCTGGGGCTTGAAATTCCTCGCCACTAGTCTCAAGGTCTGGCACAACGAGCGCTTCTCCAGACGCGATTATGCCCTTGATAATTGGACACGTTCTTCTCAGCCCTATTAGGGGTTGAGTGTTTTTACAGCCAGAGGTCAGCCATTACCATTCATAAAACAACAACAACCACTTATGAAATATTACTGGGGGTTAATTATGAAAAAATGCCCCGTGGAAAACACAGTTAATGTCAACAGAACAGAGTCAACTGGTAAAACAGAATGATCTGACTTGGGTTGTGGCTAATGGTTTTCCCGTTCACAGGTAATGCACCAGAGCAACATGATCATCATTTCTATAATATCATAATAGCTGAAAATTTGATCCATTTTCTGCGGTGAGCATCGTTCTGCGGTTGTCCCACAGTAACCACAGATACCGCTGCAGATGATTTACGTGACATTCCGCAAATATGACCCGTTCAGCCTCATTAACAGCGTTACCGGTATGTGTGGCAATGCATATTTGCAACTTCATGCCAAAGTAACCTAGACAGCAAATGAGACACAGTGTAAACAAGGATGTGCTTTTCACAAAAAAAGAACAAGAAAAATAGAGAAGGAGAGCACGAGTGCGTTTCACAACTCACTAAACTTCAGAGCGGAGAAAAACCAGGAGGGAGTAACGAACTCTGGACGAACACTGAAGTTGCTGGAAATCATGTTAGCTCAACAGATCACACTGAGATACAAAGGCTGAGAGAAAGGGCTAGGAGGGGCATTTGCACCCCAAGAAGAGTGAATAAGAACCACAGCTCAACAAACAAGCCCTGGGCCTTCAACGGAACATAAACTCTCCCACCCAAAGCAAGACCAGCATGCACAAAAGATGGGGAGATTTTATTGAGAAACCACGGGCTTGTAGTATAAACAAAGAGTACTATAATTGAGTTTTCTTGTTTTGCTTATGCCCAGCTTAAGTCTCTCAGGCAGTCCCTGCTGCAGTTAAATGGTACCTTATAAGATCCCCTGAATGCTCTGTTGTGTGTATGCCACTGTCCTGTGCTGTCATTATACAGACCTAAGAGGGATGAGCGTGTGAGAGGAAGAAACACCACAGGTCACATGACTGCCTGCTTGCATGTGCGTGTGTGTGTTTGTATGCATGCGTCTGTCCGCTGCAGCTGTCCTGACATCACCCTTTAAGGCAACACTAGAAGAAACCGCCCTTTGTTACATGACATAGTGAATGTCCTTCTCAGACACTGTCCAAAAATGATTAACAGTTACATAATGCATCTATCCTTCCAATAAACCTCCCATGGGCACAAACAAAGCAGTGGCCAATAATAATCATCTATGGATGCTGTGGCTCCATGAAAGCTGTCCCAATGGCACTATCATAGAGATTTATGGCCTATCCTAGCTACATCATTTCAAGAAAGGCATGTTCCTGTGATATTTTCTCAGATCTTGCTCTATTTCTTCACTTTAGAGGAGAAATATCCAATTGCATTGAAGGGTAACAGGGCTAAGCTGTACTGACATGGTGCACGCAGTGTAATAACTCTTCTTCCAGCGTGGAAAAATACATCTAGCATCATAAATAATAGGAGTGACTGTTTTTCCTTTGCCACTTTATGTTTTGGTATTTTATCCAGAAATTAGATTTAATGGCTTGTGAAATATAAAATACTAAAAATAGGGTCAAAATGAGAGAATGTACGTTGGACAGAGTCCAGTCCAAGTGTGAGCATGGCAACCACAACATCATAGTTAGTTAAGTGCATGCACACACCCATAAGCATGCACTCATAAGCATGCAACTGCACGCAAGCGAACACACGTGTGCACGTTTCTAGTTAGGCCGTGACTGAATGAGCATGACCTTCAGAACAGCCTCCCTCCAGAGGCTGGCCGCTTCAACGCGAAACATCCCAGAGAGAACAGGCCTAACTGGCGCGGCGTTAATAAGAGGCATATGTGCTTCTCTAAGACACACTCATGTATTCATGCCTATTCATCCTCTCTCATAATCCGGGGACTAACAGGACTATTAGTGCTGTAGTATTATTTTTGTAATCGATAGAGCACTGCCCCCCACCACAACCCACCCCGAGATGTTTGGCCAATCATGTCAAGCTCAACCAATCAAGACCAGAAGATGAATCATGATTCATTTATTTGTCTTTCATTTAATTCACTTTAAAAAATATGCAGTTTCTGTAGAAAGTGGAAATTCACCACTGGCCATCTGTAAGAAGTGGGGAGCTCCACTACACCCCTGGGTAGAAAACATCCGCGTAGTAACTCTCAGATAGTCTGACTGAGGTAATAACACAAGAACAACATTTTGGGCAGGACTTACATCATCGTCTGAGGATGGGGTTCGGAGTGTGACGGAGACCACTGGCGGAGCTGCTATAGGGGCGGGCCTGTCCTGGCTCAGTGTTGCCATGGTGACCACATGGCCGGTGACTGCCTGTGGTGTCTGGATCTGTAGCACCTGCCCTGGATGAGACAGCACCACGGGACGTCCTGACAAAGAGACACAACACATACACACTCTCAAATTACAGGCTCCGGCTATACTATAATCATTGTTTTACTATATGATTAACGTTGGCTGTGATTGTGTTTTTCTAAGTGTTTGTTCTTGTGTGTGTTTGTGTACATGTTCTCATCCCACATTTGTCTCACCATCCATAACAAACACATCATCCCTCCTCGCCAGTCTTCTAGTACTAGTAGCTAGAAGTCTTATCAATCTTGCTAACAGCCGCCCTCTGCAGATGGCACAGCCCAGCTCCTTGATCCCCCTCACCTCTGCTGACCTACATTAACCCCTGGGCTTTAATAGGACTCTCTGTGTTTAAAGAACGTGTGGAAAAGATGTTTACTGTCTTGACCTGTGGTCTTAACCCCCAACATTCCTAACTGAGAGGTGTGCCTGTTTTATGTGCATACACATAAAGATGCATGTGTGCCCACACCTACAACGGTCTGCAGTCTGAAACAGAGAAACTAGCAAAACCTCAACAAGAAACACAATATTCCCTGTGTTTATAAATGCCCCGTTCATGGTTTACAGTAGTTGTTCCAGGAGCCACCCGGTGCTTATCCCACCCTCAGCAAGCTACCTCCAATAAGTCTGTGCCAGGAACCATCTCTCACATCAGCCCAGCAGCCTCCACCTCCAATACTAAACGACCTGTCAGTGCTAATCTTATACAAGTGTTAGCCAGTGGCGCTGATGAATGTGTGTGGTGCCAGGGCTTTGTCTTGTGCACAAGCTTACGACCTGCATGCAGATGTTATAGGGATGACAGTCAACGTCAATTACGAGCCTCGGGAAAACTTGTCATCCTGTTTTCTTTGGAAATGCATGACTGCTCGTATTCCTTGATATTTAAACTCATCAATAAATAACTATGAACTTCACATCTGCCTGATGTAAAGGCCCCACACCTCGGCTGTGAAGACTGATGAGAATATCTTTACTCCAGGGAGACTTAATATAATATCGGGCAGGCCTAACTCGCATCCCCACCTGGCGTCCTCAAGTTGGATATCTTGGCCCTTGCCAGCTTGGCTATCTGTTACTAAGCAAACAGGAGGGCCAAATCAGAGGTCAGACAATCCGCCCACTTGGGTCCCAGGCCGTGACATCAGTGTTTACACTGGCCTGGCCTCTGCTGATGTAAGGGAGGATCAGATTAGTAACCCAGGGAGGATGAACTACAGAGCAACAACAACACACACGCACACACACGCACACACAGACACAGACACACACACAGACACAGACACGCACACACAGACACGCACACACATGCACACACACGCACACACACGCACACACACGCACACACAGACACACACACACACACACACACACACACACACACACATGCACACACACG
>CABFOQ010009393.1:34594-48913 GCA_900660455.1 Gephyroberyx darwinii | reverse complement strand
CAACCAGCCACAAGTGGAGACAGGACAGGCTTAATCATTCATAACTGACACTGAGGGCAAGATAAGTACCTCTTCATGCACATTATGCTGAGGTGCTCTCAAAAGACCAATCCAACTATCGGCCCTTCTTGAATGTTCTCTACGCACTATTACTGTTGTTAATTTCAGTCACCAAGTAGGATAAATATACAGTTTCCTGTTGAGTACAGAAGCTGTCCTGTAAAATGGTTTGATGGGCCCCGTTTGACAGATCATGTGTTTATCCCTATCAAAGTGTCTTTGAACAATATACCTGATCCGCAGGCACCACTCCGATTATGTACTCTGATCCCTTTGGTGAAATGTGTGTCAGAGGAAGCAAAATCCTTGTTTTACTGAGTGTAATGTGGCTGTTGAAGTGCTTCGAAAAGTGCAGGAATTTTACTCTGGGCCATACCATGAGGTGAGTCATGTTTTTCCCAGGTGACAAAATGAAACTAATAAAACTACATCTTATTCGTAATGAGATAGCGCTATGGGTCCCTCAAAGGCAAGGTTGGTTATATTAAAGATTTATCAGTGAAAAGAGCCTCTTGTACATTGTGGTGTGATGCATTTCTAAACTGTTAAAGCATGCATTATTAAAAAACAACGCAGATCACATTTAAGCAATCTAAGGAAAGAGCAAACCTCACACTGGTGCAATTTAGTGCCAACAGTGTTAAATACAAGGTGACATAAAAGAGTAGACTGTGAGCAAAATGCAGTACAAAAAAACACAAATTAATAATGAATGCACACTTTTCTGTTTCTTGTGGTGAAAAGGGACTTTGACTTTGTACTTTTTACTCATTATTATGGGATAAGTGGATTTATAAAAGCCAGTACAAATGTAAAAGCCAGGGGAATTGTTGGTACTGATTTTAATGGTAAATTCTGCTATACCTTGGCATCCATTGTGGAGAGCAAGTGGAAGCTTTACAAGACACTTAAATGAGTCATGTGGGGCAGTATAGAGCAATTCAATAAATTAAGGCTCAGGTTTCCTCAATAGAGTGGAAAATAGGGCTTTTACTGTACGAAAATTCATTGTCATGCCTACATATAACCAATCCATTAATTCTAAAAAACAGTTGTGATGAACATAGACAACAGCCTCATGAAGAGGTCCTCTCCATAGATGGGTGCACTGCGATCTTTCAGACACTGACACATCTAGACATGAAAGAACTGAGTTTGGAGTAACTTCACAAACTTTGGTGAGCTCCAGCAATGGCTAGCTCCCTGGGGCACACAACAGATCGTGCCTTACACAAGCTGGATTGTGTGGGGCCAGAGAGATGCTTGGCCTTGGTACACAGGAGCTTAGGCCTGGAGGGCTGCAACACCAAGTGGCACACAACGATGTCCCCTCTCCGTCTTTCTTCTCAAAGCTGATTAAAGTACTGGGGGCCTAGGAGAAGTGACTATATCACCGCTGTCCGTCTGGAGACTGCTTTTTCTCAGCCAAACCTCCAGACACAAACTGACAGAGCTCTGAGGGATGTGGGTAAAATCACACAGAAGGCACTGCAGTTAAGCAAACTTTGCACTGATGTAGAATGGTGAACCTTGAAGGGTGGATTGTTTATTACCTCAATCAATCAGTCTATGTATTGTCATTTAAAAAAAAAAAAAAGATCTCAACAAAAGCACATGCTGTTTTGGTTTTGAGTAAAATGTGTCTGAAAGCTGGTTATATGTTATTTAAGTTCTGTCAAAAAGAATGACAAATGTGCACAATCAGAGTGGATCGCTATTGAGGTAATAGCCAAGTTTTATATTTGAATGTGGAGAACTCATTTTTCACTGACACCTTGCCTGTCACTCAGAGGATACATCCATTCTGCTCCTCAAATAAGAACAAAAATTAAAATGTGCTTCCTGACGTTCTACTCTATCTATCTATCTATCTATCTATCTACAGGTCTGCCATTAACCACTGCACAGACATTTTACATTACACGTGCACACGTGCTAATGTGCCACAGTGCATGGAATGAAATTAAGGTAACAACGTTTGACTTTTCTCACCTGAAGATTACATATCAGGCAGGTAATTGCAAAGGAGCAGTATCGGTTGTAACTTGACCTATATAATCCAAAATTCCCCCCAGCTGCATGTAGTCTGTCCAATAACACTACATTCATTTCAAATATATGAAGGAAGGTTAGAAAGGTGTTCACTGCAGGGAGCCATGCTGCCAATTGTTCCAGGAAATGACCAGTCGGTACGGAGAGAACTGTCAAACTAATCAGACCTAAGAAAAGAACAGTTCGCTTGACAGACTGACAGCCATAGTCTAGGAAAGGTGCTGCTGTCAAACTATAGTGTTTGCTGAAACACGTACTCTGGCCCATGCATAATATTTCTGAAAGATGGATATGGTTCATTTAGAGGTGCTTTTGGTTTCTTAATATAGTAAAATGATGGCAGGGTTTCCTTTTCTAAACACATTTGGCAAACAAAAGCTATTTATAGAATATTTATTTTGGGTTGTTGCCTTGTTTGCAATCATTTCCAAATATTCTTCACCCTAAATCATCAAAACATCATTGAAAAAACACACAAAAAGTAATAATCAGGGGATATCATCATCTTGATATTTGTATAGTGCAGAGTGGATCCACTGAGCAGAATGTAAACTAGGCTGACAGCTAGTGTCAGCTTTTGAGAGGCAAATTTTGTCAAATAGAGGTGAAGCTAAACGTTATATAGATGCCCATATTTTTGTCTTCCCTCCATCCAACTTCCAGCACTATTGTATTATCCTGTATTATGCCTGCCACCCAGTCAGCTTTGCTTACTGTTAATCAACTTTCCTTGCATTGGGAGGGAGCTTTTGAGCAGCAGGAAACAATACGGGGAAGGAGTGGAGTGTATGGCCCATTGAGAGGACTATTTCATTCCATTTAAACAGGCAATATGCAGCCCAGCTGTTTAAATAAGCATTGCTAATGTAACTCAGGCGCTTGGCAACAGGCATTATCAAACAGAGCCCATGGCTTCATCTGGCAGAGCCACACTGAATTTTACTCTCTACTGTTTTCAATCAGGTTTGTAATATAGACAAACGTGGCAGCCATACTGCACCTCTGCTATGTAGTGAGATTCACAGCTGAGCTGAGCCTGATGGATAACACTCTAAAACCAAATCAAGACCGTCTTCATGGTCGTTCAAACATGCTTGTGTACATTGGAACCATGCGAATCAGTTACTTGAAACAACAGGCAGTTTCTCCAAGGACTGAAATTAGCCTTCCATAGGAGATTGTAGTTGCCGGTTGGGGAGACAGAGACAGGAATGCGGCCCCCTGAGCAAGGTATTTAAATGAGGCTGCCACATCCGTGTGTGCTCGGCTGCAGGGGGTAGATCTCGCTACAAGCCATGGAGCCGGAGGCTGGGATGATGAACTTGTGAGGTCTGTGTTCAGCTTGGCCAGTTCCTCTCTGACTTCAATCAGATTCTCTGTTAGAGGAATTTAATTTGCATCACACGCCTCACCGGTCAAGTCTCCCATTTTATCAAAGCATTTTCAGAGGCATCACCCCTACTGACTGCTCTCAGCCTGGTCTGAAATGCAGCTCAGTATTTAAGCTGAAAGATGGACTCCAATGGTGAAAGCGATTCCTTGACTATTTTGTTTCATGAGCGAAATATCATTTTTATTTTTTTATTATGCCGTGCACATCACTATATATGTGGCTGGGTGAGATTACATATGAAGGCAGACATAGTCATAATTATTTAACCCACTGGAGACCCAAGCCCAGGTAGCCCTCTAGAGCTAGAGTTATTGTTTGCATATCACTGGGGAGAAGCTATCAGACATGAAATGCTATTAGCCCACTACTACTGAGGTCCGGGTTGATTGGGGGCTGTCCTTACAGATTTTCATTTCATGATTGGGGATAGGTGAGCATGAATTATTATCCCCGCCTGAGGTGATGATGAGCTTGCGTTCCTGACAGTTGAAATCTGTGCACCATCACCCCATCCTATATATGTCCCTCTATGGTGATGTATGAGGAAGGGCAAGGTTTTGCCATGGTCCCTTCCACATTATACACACAATTCAACCCTGGTCTCCTTCATGCCTTCATGAAGAGCTCATCAAGCAAGGTACCAAGAGACATGTGGAATCACTCTGGGTGATGAGGTCATTACTTCTGCAATCATCAGCAGGGAAGAACTGATACAGATGGCTTTAAAGGCCAGGGCCAGCCAGCTGTAGAAAACATATAATACAGTTGTCTCTGAGACCTGCAGGGGGATTGATTGCTTGAGCTCTGTATTAAGTTGCCAGACACATTGACATGACAACAGGGATATACCCTGCTTAACTTGAAAGGTCTATGTTTTGTGGATGTGATTGTTTGGCAGATCACATTGAGAACACAATGAAGCAATTTATTAATTTTCCCTCCCTGCTTAGCCAGGATTGTCTTGCTGTGAGGTGACAATTCTAACCACTGAGCAACTGTCAGGTGAAATTCATGAAAAGTTCTAAATATTACAACACTGAAGCCACTGACTTTTGCAATAGATACATACGGGGAACTGATTAAGGAGTAAAAACAGACTAGTGGGTTAGAGTACAAAATCTTCCCCCGCTTCTTGGTTCACATCCAAACTAAATATTTATGGATTGTTAGTGAATGAAATCTAAACATCTGTTGTTAATTTTTCATTTTACATACCTGGCTATGCAAACCTTAAACAGACTGCAAAATAGTAAAGTTTGTTATGCTAATAACAGCCATAAAGAGAAACTGGTATTGCTAGCAAGAAATCCCAGATGTAGACTTGAAGTACCCAGATGGGACGTGTAGCTGTGGATAATTACCCATAATGCCCATGTGGTATGTCTGTATGGAGGTGGCTTGGTTATGAATGTAGGCTTATAGCTCTGCAGGTGATGTGTTAATCATAAGTTAATAGTAAATGGATTACAAACCCAATTGAGTTTATTTTCTTTTGATGAGATCACTTTTTTGTTTTTTTCTTATATTCAACCCATGCACACCCACCAGGGAACTGAATAAATATATATGATTGAATTTAAGCCCTAATAGTAAATGAGATGACAATGCATGCTGTGTGTTATAAATGTTCAGCTCCTAGCAATGGATGAATCTCATCCCACTGAGCAATTTTATATTGATTATCCATTTAAAAGACATTTAAATGGTTTATAGCGTATACTAAAATTAGGCTTCATAGACATAAAATGTTTACTCTACATCTATGTAAATGAAAGCATTATCTTTATCTTTCTAATATTTACAGCTATGCTTTGTTTGAATATGTAATAATGCATTTACTGCTTGGTCTAAAACTGGGCAATACACAGCCTGGGCTATATCAGAGCTAAAGCATAGATGCAATGTTGAAAACATGTCTAGTGCTGAGTGGGATGCCTGCCCAAGTGAAACAAAAAGGTCTTGACAGACCATCATGTGTCGCCAAGCTCAACAGTGGAAAATATTTTTTTGAGGCTGAAACAGTGAAACAGGACTATTACTGTCTGGTAATAAGGCTTGATCCAAAACATTAAATTAGAAACAGCAAGCTTAAATTCCCAACCAGTAACATACATGGCTTCAAAGGACACTCAAAAGGTACGTGCTTGATAGTGAGCATGTCATGCCTAGATGCTAACGCTGGGATCACACACACTATCTGTCATCCACTGATGTTGCTGCAAACTGTGCAGAATTTCATGCAGAGATCCAATGGCTCAAACATACCGAGAGACCAAGAAAACTGATAAGATATGTTCATTGATTGTAGTATTATAATATAACTGTTCAAAAAAACTTGCAACATCTGCATTGCAGTGCATCGGCTATGGAAATTCTGCAGCAGGAACAGATTATCTTATTGGAAATGTATGAACAGCCACTGTAACCCCTTCAACACATGTGATCCCAGCCTAAGAATAGTACCCAGGCATGTGGCAGTGCTTCTGCATGACTGGTTAATAGTCATATTGTAGGTATCTTTTAATGTCAAGAATCGAAATAGCACAAATTAATGTTTCATTCTCATATTTTCTCAAAAAAATCCCAGAATGGATATCTTTCAGTTTCAAGATTGAATCTGAAAGTCTTCCAGCCAGTCCTGGAGGGATTGGCAATCCAAGGGTGTGAGTGCACTCACACTTGCACAGCCAGGCACAGCAGGAAGTTTGTTTGTGGTACTGTGTGTATGACAGCTTAGCATGGTTACTTTAGCAAATTAGCAAACACAGCTGCTGGTTATGGAAAAGAACCACGAAGATGCTGTTTAACAATACTATGTAATATAATACAACATATGCACATTATGTTGCTTATTTTCACACCGACATGTCAAAGACTCAGCTACCTGACTTTCTTAGCCATGTTACCAATTGTTTTTAATGCCTGTTAAAAATCATTCATTCTTAACATTTTACTGTGTGTTGACAATGGAGGCAACCAAATATGTATAGTAAAGGCTGGCATGGCTAACAAATGACAGTTTTGTTTTAAAAACATGGTTTGGATAGAAATCTATGAGGGAGAACCCTGCTAGTGTGTTATTTCTGGCATGATTTTGCTTTTATTTGCTTTTCCTTATATGTATTTCCCCTTGCTGGTGTTGCCTTCCTGTGAGGTCATGTGAGCAATGATGCATAGTGACCAGACAGAATAATTACCCAATTACAGCTCCATTGTGCAGCAGTGCATATTGCTTTACAGAAGCCATGACCACCCCAATATAGCCCAATCAGCTGACAGATTGGAAAAAGCACAGGGGCGAGCAAGCTGTGGTAATTGATCTTAATCTTACCTGGACAGTCCCGGCCCCTGTGCGACAATTGAAAGGCTTTACCATCACTCTGATTGACAGTTGACATAATCTCTTGATGGATAGGGTAGTGCTGAGCCAGAGTGTTGATTATTATGAGTTGATTTTGTGTGTGTGTGTGTGTGTGTGTGTGTGTGTGTGTGTGTGCGGGTGTGTGCACGTGCAAATGCCTGTATGCTTGTGTATGGCTGTGCGTGTGTGAATGCCTATGTCTGAGTGAGAGCTCCACTTGGGCGTCAGAGAGTGATGAGCCGTAGAAAGTATTAGACATATAATCAGTGAGGCTGTTCATCTCTCCATTTGGGTGAGTGAAATCCTGAGGGGCAAGCGTGCAGCGTGGATACCCCCCCGAGGGCCCAGAGTATCGCAGGCTCTCTCCCCTACTCTCATGCCTGCTGCTGTAAGGGCCTTGTGTCGTTCAAACATGAGAGGAGTTGATGCAATGAGAAAGGCCCCTCCAGAGTAGATTACCTATCATATCACTCTCCTTCCTTCTTCATCCGCTCCACACGGCAAACAATCTTGTGCAGTCTCTTTTCCTTTACCCCTTAAGACTGACTACCGATCCCATCTTGACTCTCTTCATCCGTTGATACAGCCCATCTTCCTTTCTAGCCATTTCATTATGGCCTTGTTGAATATATTGTTACCAATTGTGCCAAAAGAGTTGGTTTGCTATAATATGAAAATTTGACCTCATCTTGCTGAGGTCATGGGCAATAAACACCTGACAAGAGGGTGGACCGACCGAGCTTGAAATTCTAATCTTCTCTCAGCGCCCTGTTGGTGCATGGTGCTACAAGGGTCAGCTCGCTTCCCCCTCACAGTGGTCAGTTAGAGGGAGAAGAGTGTGGAGCGCTGTGCTCCCTTTTCTTTCCCTGCCTCTGCCTTCCCTCCTTCTCTACCATCAGATTTATTGATATTGACCTTTTGCTGAAATTAAGCGTGTAGATCCCTGGGCAGCCAGAGCAAAGTTTAAACCAATTAAAGAGCACTTCACCAATCAGCTAGGCAAGGCTAGAGCTGTCTTGCAGGCTGGCCCGGTGAAATTAAAATCGTTTGCACTGTATCAAAACCTGCTCATAGGGCAAACAGTGCCTAAGTAATTTGATTAGGTGAGCCATATAAAAAAGAGCAAAGGATGTCCTCTGGTCTCTAACTATTATGATCATAATGACAATAAAGAATCTGGGTGCATACCCTCCAGGGACCTAAATAAATATTACAAAATGATTTGTGATGTTGTTACCTGAGTGCAAAGCACATTTAATTACTTTGATCGTGCTGTTAAGTTTAAGGATACTTGTTTCTGATTCATGTGTTTCAAGTGACTTCTAACTCTCTCCTCAGAAGAGCTGAGGAAAAGCTAGACGTCTGAATGGTGTAATGGGACAATCTTGTCTTTGTCTCAGGAGATGAAATATGTGGTGATTGTGTTTCTGTGCTCATAAAATATTTATTAATGTCAGTCACATTTTAAGGATTGAAGCATTTGTACTGTATTTGTAAAAGTCTGGACATTTTAAGTGTAGTTTTTGTCATAGTCATTCCAGTCAAATTTGCCTGCTTTCCTAACAAATTTTATTCTTCTTGTATTTTCTTTTACAAAAATGCAAAATCATTTCAGTCTGCTCATTGTTATTTGAGCTTCATGGAAATCTTACTGAAGCAATGTAAAATATGGTTTTATTTTAACATACATGTCATCAACAAAATGAAGGTATATGTAGATGTATGTATGTGCTAGTATGTGTGCTAAATGCGGTGGCAGGTAATGACCAACACAGTGTAAAGTGGCCCTGGTTAAATGCATCATTCTGAAAGTGCATTATGAAACGGTGCACCGCCCTTCGCCTTCTCACTCTGTGGCTGGAGTCCTGGCGGGGAGCCTAGCAGCCACTTTCCCAAATAATTCTGTTGGTTCCCATTTTCAAAGCCATGACAGTCCTTGTTGTCTTTGGAGATAAAGCCAAGGTCCTGTGTCCTTCATGGTTGTCAGTCCGCCCTCACACATCAATCTGGCCTGTTTTAATGTCATTACCTTGAGGTGCTTCAAAAGGCTTCCTCTCTATGTCTTCTTAATATAGATCCTACTTCCTGATGGCTCTGAACTGTAGGAGTTGCCGTCCTTTATCGTGTATCCCGTTAGTTTGTCCTGCTCTACATGTGCATGGGTATGTGTACAATGATGTCCCGTTGAGTTCCATTTCGATACAGCCCCGTTTGTTCATCTAGGTATTATTGCGCGAGTTTGAACTTCCCCATTTTGCTCTGAGGCCCAGCTACTCCCCAGGTGATGGCTGCGTGTGTTCTGCATACAAACAAGCCTGTCAGTTTGAAAGACACGGTCTACGGTTCAACACAGCGCCCTGCCACTGTCAGAATACAGAGGCACCTTTACCAGTGCAATGCAAACAGAGGAAGGAGCATGGAACTGTAGCTTAAGTGCATTTTGATTGCAAACGGGGACCTGGGGTTGTAGTAGAGTCTTTTTGAGGGCCAGCAGGGGTGCCCTGCTCAACAGCGCATCAGAAAAGGGGCAAAGCTCTGTTTCTGACCACCTCTTGTCATCAGACTAGCATGGTTTGGCTTATATATGTGCATATTTAGACCCTGTTGCATTTATTCATGAGTTTGTCTATTTGTTCACTTTGTTGTTTTCACGATAAACTGACTTTTGGCTGTGGACCTGTGAAAAATCCACTGGAATTGGATCTTTTAAACTTTCATTTTATTTCCTATGTGTGTTCCAGCTAAAGGTTACCAAGCTAAGAAGCCCATTATTTTTTCACAGCTTTTGTTACCATCAATACAAGCAAGAAGACATTGTGAAGCTCCAAAAGACATGAAATTCCTCATAATAAAACACAGCAAATTGTCTTGGTTGGACTTTTAGTTGATTGATATTATTCTTACAATCATTGCTACACAATTACATTGTGATCAAGAATGAAACTAACAATCAGACTTTGAGTTTATTCATAAACATAAATTCAACCAGTTGGAAACAGCTTTGATTTCGACCTCTCAGGATGCTGTATAAGAAGGTTGCTGGTTATATGTGATCCTGAAAGCAAGCAGGTCAAAAAGGAAAAAGATGGAGCTCATTCTTTCAGCAGTACACATCAAATAAGGTAGATCAAAGTCAAACATTAAGAACAGAAATTTATTCTCTGAAGTTTTTCTCCCACCATAGTGTGTGTTTGTGTGTGTGTGTTTGTGTGTGTGTGTGTGTGTGTGTGTGTGTGTGTGTCTTTCTGTCTCTGTCTATGTGTCCATATGTGTCTGTACTTTTGCATTGCGTATTTCTTTTGTTATTTCAAAGAATATGTCAAAAACAAATGGAATGGTTCTTGAAGATGTTTTATCTGTCACATGAAAGTGATCACAACATGTATTAGTCTGCCGCAATAAATCACCATATCACATTGTATTTTTTGTACAAATCAAGCTACTTCTGTTTTGTAAGGTTGTCTAAAATTAAAAGTTCCCTTTTAAAACCATTCCCTTTTCACCCCAAACTCTGACTCTTGGCCTCTATTGGAATCCAATGCAAAGCTGCGGGGTGACTCAGTTGGATGTTTACAACCCTCTCATGTAACATTGATCGACGCTGCATGGGTGCACTGGAGGCTTAGTACACACTCTGTATGCTTGGTGGCGGAGAGCTTCTGACCTTCTATTGACAGTTCTTATACTGGGTGTCACCTTGTGGATCAATTCCCCCTCCACAGTAGAAAACTGAATGCCACCCCGCCCCCAGGGAGCGAGCGTACACTGCATGTCAAAATTCCATATGGATGATGGGGAGGATGGAAATCTAATCGTTTCCCCCAATGCTCTGAATAAATCTGCCCGCAAAGCATTATTCCAATCAAAAACATAATCTCCTAAATGTTTGCATTCATCAACCCTGTCACCTCTGCTAATCCGCGCCTCCGCTTACCTCTCGTTGGCACCTTGGACCTAAATGGCGCTTTCCACATAAAGTCATGAATATTTAACATCGTTGCTGACTCATAGGAGAGTGATTTTCATGCCAGCACCTAACAAAAGATTTCCATTTTTTAACATGTAAATATGGCAGAGACATTTACAAAGCAACAACAAGAGGCTTTTATTCCATCAGTGATTCACAACCCTAATCCCTCCTCTCAGGCGATTTGTCCTCCCACTGGTGGAGATTGAAAATGTGACGTGTCTCAAGCTTATGGCCCAAACTGCCATACTCTATTCATACACTATTTGTTTATTATTCTGATCGACCTTTAAATTCCCTTGGCCTCGTGACGAATCAGGTATAATATAAAGTGTGTTGACTGACATACAATGTGCTTTGAATGCAGAGTGTCCTGAGCCTTGCCAACTGTACGTTGTCGTTCACATTATTGTTGAACATTGACCTTGAAGACAAAGAAACAGCACTGATCCCGGAGCAGGGCAAATGTCTCGGAGGTGGAATCACCATGAAATCGGAGGGGATGTTGGATGTGCCACCCCTCATTGCGAAAGGGCAGCAAGTGTGTCATAGTGAGTAATCTCAACCCACAGGAGTTGGCTCTCCCAGCACGGGGGAATAGGCGAGAGAGTCCAAGCTGAACTACACCAGAGTAGGCTTGCATTCATCAGGCCATGGCCTCTGTTCCTTACCCCCTGAGTGGGCCTAACACCCAGTCTGTGTTCACTAGTTCCCCCATCAAATCAGTGAAGAGGCTCTGGAGTTTGGAGCCATGATTGATCACCACAGGTAGCATCGTATGGGCTGAAATCCACAGGTGAGCTGAGCAGCCATCTGAGGTGTGACGGTGGCCATGAGGGGTCATGAAGGACCATTAGAGAGAAGAGATCACTGTGGCCTAGAGGAGTACAAACCACTACCATATGGACATGCTTGGGTGAATGGTTTGTAGATCCATTTTCCATTTTGATGTGCATTGCAATGCATAGGTACAAATGTATAGTAAATCCAAGCCTGAGATCTACGTCGATGTTTAACCTTATGATGTCATGATGTACCTCCTGTACTTATGAACTCTCATTATCTTGCAATTACAGTGTGATTATCAAATCTGTGGTGATGGTGCATTTGAATACAAGCAAAAGGACATGACTGTCAATGTTAAAAACAGCTGACCTAATGACCTACTTCACACTTACATATTGAAAAATCTGGGGTCTGATTTGCCATTAAATCCATCAAACTGTACTGGCAAAGGGTTCTTCAAATGCAATAAAGAGAAAACAATTATGGCAAGTAGGGGCATGTCTGAATAAAAAAACTGCAAGTACATAAATCATGGATATGGAACAAATCCTAAATCTGTCTGAACATCCTCATAAGTATTTATTTATTTTGTTTATTTGTTGTAATGAAACAATTGCTCTATTAAAGCACAATTACTACGCCAACACTTACCAATACCAATGCTCAGAATATAGTGCATGGCACTGATGGAGGTTATCACAATTCTTTCGTCTGTGAAAAATGTTTCTTGTCGTATCTTTAATTAAACAATTGATTTTATCTGACACATATTGGCTTTTGTTGTTGTCTCTTTATTTTGCTCGGGCAATTTCTAATGACTGCAAGGCATTAACAAGGAATAATCATTCTGCCTTGAGCTGTAGTTCTTCACCAGCTGTTCAGGATGCTCCATTCTCAAGCTGTACTATGCGTTATGCTATACATCATCTTGCAGTGACTGAACAATGTGAATGCCACACTGATGACTGTGAAACTAGATAATTTACCACAACAGTCACACAAAAAGTACTCACCACTGAAGACCTTTTCCAGATTTTGTTCTATATGTTTGTACTTCAGAATGCATTTATTTGTAATTTTGTACATGAACATGAAATATACAAAATGTATCTTGTTTTTTTCTTGGCAAAAAATTCTGAATAACATCTTATCAGTACAGATAGGAATGAGCACATCACTGACCAAACTGTATCAACACACCAAAATAAGAACATCTGGAGTCACAGCACAACGACTCAAAATTGAGCCTTGAGACCAACAACAGTAAAAAGAATATCTAATGTTGATCAACTTTTAATTCAAGAGCATGAGCAATCACAGTGCAGGGTGCAAGCAAGGTAAACCTATGCATTGATACTTGCCAACTTTCCCTGAGGCAATGGTTCATAACACAACACATATTAGTCACACACACTGTACAATACGCAGCAGAGCTAAATTCCTCCTTAAACACAACAGCGCTGTCATTTGCATGCTGGGTAGGCCGGTAGGCACCTATCCCATAAGACAATTATCTGGATTTGTGAAGTGGGAGCCACGGGTCCTTAGATGGTGTCTGATTTTTTACCCCTCTTATATTATTAATGATATCGTGGCCTAGCCCTGACACAACAGGATGAACTGGTCTGCAATGAACCTTGCAAAACAGTCAACAGCTGGCAGGCTTCACATCAATCTGCCTGAACTGAACGTCCATCATTAAAGATACATCAATCCAACGTGAAGGGAAAGGAGATGGAAGATGTCTTGATAATGAATAGAGGTGGGGAGAAGTGACACAGTGTGGCCCAGACCTGGGTCAAACAGTATTTGCAAATTATTTTCAGCATTTGTTTTGAACTGGCATGTAGTAGCATAGGCTTCATCGAGTGGGTGGGGCTTTACAAAATGAGGACAATTCAGACAGTGTCAAGTAAGTTGTTAATATGCTGTATGTAAAGAGTTTCACTCCAAAATGAGATATCTGCTATTTGACAACACTGTCACCTGCTCTTACAAACAGTTGCTGATAAAAGTACATCTCATATATATACCATAGCCAACCTAATGGTGCAGTCCAAACCCGTTCTGTACAATAAAGTAGAAAACTGCCCATGTGGAGAGAAAAAAAGGAACTGAAGTGTAATACCTTGTTACGAGCTCTGTGCTGTATCCAAAAGCTTATGCTTTGTCCCAACAGAGCAACTCTCAGGCTTGTTCATTGATCACAGTTTGAGCTGTGGTTAGACAGGTACCACTTGCTCAAATTAGTTTTTGTGTAATTCTGTGAGAAATTAGCTTTTGTGTGAAGCTGCCGCTGTTCCATACTGTCTGCATTTTGTACATTTTTTGGGGTTGATTTTTTTAAGCATTAGTAGAGGCTGTCTTATCTCCCAGGGGCCTTGTCTTCGATTATGTTCTCCAGCTGTGCCTCTCCTTCACTTCCCTGCAGTGGACCTGCACTAAGGCTCATCAGCTTCATCGTGGAAAGGTGGGATGGAATCTGTCTCTCTTTCTCTCTTTCTCTCTCTCTGTCTCTCTCTCTAATGCTCCCTCTGCCCCTCTCTATCTCTCTCTTACTCACTCTACAAAGCAAGGTGCAATTGTGGTTCAGATGCTTGTCCTGTTAACAGGGACATGGGCTCAGTCATTAAGGCAAAAAGCTTGAGGTTTTCTCCAACTAACTTTGAGTGACAGAACAGTCCCCCCCCTCACCCACCG